>MU713487.1:5073-38156 GCA_026770625.1 Nicotiana glauca | reverse complement strand
TTGTCCTTTAATTGGAAAAACTCCTTCCACCACGCCCCTTCGCGGGGTGCGGCAGCGCCAAAAGGAGGTGTGACAAGTGTGATCTAATATTAAGGTATCATGTAACTCAGCATGGTCCAGTATTTCAGCATCATGTATTTCAGTATGATTCTCAGTTCTTGATTTTAAATTCTTGAATGTTGAACACCTGTATTTGGGCCTGAGGCCGTAGTTTATATGCTTTATGCATATTTGGGCCTCAGGCCGTAGTTTATGCTTTATGCATGTTTTTTCCTGAGGCCGTAGTTTATGCTTTATCTATTTTTGGGCCTGAGGCCGTAGTTTTGTATACGTTTACTTGGGCCTGAGGCCGTAGCATGTGCACATATATATTGGGCCCGACACCGTAGCTTATTTAGATAAACAGGTTGTTCATCATTCAGAAGAAGGAGTATTCATAACCTTACTTCCTTTATTCAGTTCAGTTATGAGTTATCAGTTATCTTTTCAGTTATCCATTCAGTTATTAGTTATCAATTATCAGTTCAGTTATCAGTTATCAGTTATCTTTTCGGTTATCAGTTCAGTTACAAGTTGTCACTTCAGTTTTAGTTTCAATAGTTATCATTTCAATTATCAGCTCAATTTCAGTTTCAGCATTTATAATTCTTTCTTTTAGTTGCTTTACATACCAGTATAATTCAGATGTAATGACGTCCCTTTTGCCTAGGGCCTGCATCTCACAATGCAGGTAATGATTTACAGGTTGATAATTCCGAGCGCTAGGATTCTCGTACCAGCTATTTGGCGATCCCCTGTTCTTTCAGGGCATTGTCATTATTATTGTCTTCAGTATTTTTAGATAGTCAGTGTTTTCAGTACTTCATTGGAGGCTTCATAGACTAGAGTAATATCTAGATAGAGTCGCAGGCTTTTCATATTAAGCTGTGTTGACTACAAGTATGTTTCAGAATTGTATTGGTTTTTCCGCACTTTGATTTATACCATCCAGACTTTTAGTATATCAGCATGTGTTAGTTTATCTTCCGCATTCAGTATGTTATGATATCACATTTTGATTCAGCCAGCCAATTGGTTCGCTCGGTCAGTTGTAGTCAGTCACTGAGTGTCGTGTTACGTCCAAGCCCAGGTTTGGGGCGTGACAAAGCTTGGTATCAGAGCACTAGGTTCAAGAGTCCTAGGGAGTCTATGAAGCCGTGTCTAGTGGAGTTTCCTTTATATATGTGTGTCGGCCACTCATATAAACGGTTAACTACCAGGAGATTCAAGATTGTCTCATTTCTTTCTTCTCTAGATCAAGCCATGAAGCTTAGAGCGATAGTTAACCTACTCTTCCTATCGAATTCCAAATGTATTGGATGCGCAAGCAACGTGCAGGAAAAACCTAAGGTTCTAGAGAGGACAATTGCCCATTGGGTATATCTTTCGAGTACATGTTAGTAACAGATGATATTTGAGAGGACGTTGAAAGTGGGATGTAATGGGTAGTAGTACAGATTAGATCATAACCTAATCAGAAAGTACAAAAGCAGTTATCATGTTTTATGGTTGTCAGTTTATCTTATTACCAGTTAGCAGGTTTATGGTTATTTAGTACGCCAGTATTCAGTTATATGTTTACCAAATATCCAATTTTCAGTGTATCAAAATTTTTGGAGACTTGTGAGTATACAGTGATCATATGGATGCTCAAAGAAAATGTAAGTAATAGTGATTATAACGACACATTTGCATGTTTTAGGTATTAAGACCCAAGACTCACCGGACGGTGCATGAAGTGATTTATTAGATGTGTATGGCAGTGTATCCGCTTGTCAGACCTCACGGTGTATCAGATTAAGAATTCAATCGCAGCAGGCATAAAATTGATCACTATAGTTTTGGACAGAAAATAGCCTAAGGGAAATATAGCTAAGAATAATTTGATTTATGAAATGAGATCCAAGAGCAAGTGACATTGAATTTTAGGGAATGATTTTAAGTTGGTTAGATTTATTCAAATCAGAACTAGAAAGTACCGTGTTAGTGAATTTGTATACGAAGTGGCTATTATTGTGAGATTAAAGATATAATAGTTCCCCCTCTACATGATGTGACTATGTGTTTAGGCCGGAGGTTTATAGTCTGAAGTGATTTTTAAGTGTATAAAAAGTTTGGGGTTATATATTCTAATTTTGTTTAAGATAGATGAAACTTATCTAAGTGTGATCCATGTGCATAGTTCAAAAAGAATAATAGTTTACGGCAAGAGAATATGGTCAAATGATGAGGGAAGTTAGGATAAACCTTATGCTTCACTTTATTTATTCAAAGTAGACCAAGGAAACATGATGCTAGCAGGTGGTTAGTAAAAGAATAGTAAATAAGTTTTGAGTAAATATAGTGAATTAGCAATTTCGGCAGAGGTAGTAGAGGTAAGATTTGGTTCACTTAGCTGAGTTAGCTCTAGTGAGTGGATGATAGTTTGAAATACCGAACATGTGTTAGAACCCAAGGAGTTTAAGTTAAACCCGAAGTATAGCGACAGTGGAAAAAAATAGCTAGTAGTAAAAGAGCAAGCAGTAGAAGTATAACTTTTAGGAATTATCAAAATGTGGTTTCTCCAAGATTGATAGTGTGAGCAGAGTTAAATTATTAAGATGGTGTATGATAGTTATGGGTACATTAGCGTTCCATTAAGTGAATAGTTTAGTTTTTCCTAGTAAGAAAGATTTCTCAGAAGTATGTTGGAAGATGAGTCGTTATTGACATAGAGTGAAAAGAATTGCAGAAAATAAGGAAAGTTAGTTGGACCCCAACAAAAAGGGAAGGATCCGCAAGTATAAGATCTTTGGTCTAAGGGGTGATGTAAAAATTTTCAGTAAGTCCAGTTAGAGATTTGAGACATATTTAGCATGGAATATGAAAAATAAGATCAGTTCGGTAATAAGGAAATTGTATAATTACCACAAGGAATAAGTCTAGCATGTGTAAGAAACACAAAGTGAGTAGAATGATCACCGAACTTTATTATTGGTGATAAAATGATCATAGAAAAGCTATATAATCATGCCCAGTTATGTACTACGAGGGCAGTGCCATTGAACGAGACCCTTGCGAGTAGTGGTCAGAGACATAGCTCACAACTATAAGCATTTTCAGGAAGTGCTTAGGAAGGTAGTCAAGTGTGGGAAGTATAGCTCATGAATGAGGTAGACAAGGGAACTATGTTGAAAGAATTTCATTGCTTAGCCAAGGTAGGAGTTTGAGTTTCGGACACCAAAGATAGTGGAGTTGTTATCTAGAATAGGATATGTTCCTCCTTAGCAGCTGAAGTGAAGGAGAAACGCTTTGGTGATCCCTACTTATTGCAGCTGAAGGAAGGAATTCACAAACATAAGACTATGGCTTTTGAACAAGGGGGAGATGATAGTACTTTGAGGTACCCCGATAGATTATGTGTTCCAACCATAGATGGACTTAGTGAGGGAGGAAGATGTTAGAAGCCCATAATTTTAGGTATTCTATCCACCCAGGTTACCCAAAGATGTATCATAATCTCAAGACTTATTGATAGAACGACATGAAAAAGAGGGTTGCAGACTTTGTGGCCAAGTGTCAGAATTATCAGCAAGTGAAAGTCGAGCAATAGAAAGCCTAGTGTTCCACAGAATACACATATTTTTGATAAAATGAACTTTTAGAAGTTCTTTCAGAAAGGTTTAGGCACAAGTTTTTCATCCTCGGCAATATGGCCAGGCAGAGCGCGTTATTCAAACAGTGAAGGATATGTCCTTGATGTTAAAGGTAATTGGATGATCACATACCTCTCATTGACCTTGCTAATAATAACACCTACTATTCTAGTATCAAGATGGCAAGTGTGAGACTCTGTATGGGCGAAGGTGTAAATCGTCAATTGGTTGGTCCAAAGTTGGTGAAGAGGAGTCGTTGGGACCAAATTTAGTCTATTAGGCAGTGGAGAAAGTTAAATTTATTCAAGAGAGTTTGAAGAAAACTTAGAGCCGCTAAAAGTCCTATTCAAGCATGCGGAATAGAGAACTAGAGTTTTAAGTTGATGATTGGATGTTTCTGAAAGTTTCGCTTATGAAAAGCGTTATGATATTTGGAAAGAAGGGGAAGCATAGTCCCTGCTATAGTGGGCCATATAGATTCTTGCGAAGAATCAGTTAATTAGCTTATGAGTTGGAGTTGCCACCATAATTAGTGGTGGTACAGCTAGTATTTCACGTGTCATGTTATAATATTCAAGTTTAGTACTCAGATACTCATGTCAGTTAGTACTCAAATACCCAAATCCACTCAATACTTAGCTACTCATGTTAGTCCAATACTTAGACATTCATCCCAGCTTAGTACTCAAATTACTCAAATATTCGTGCCAGTTCAATATTCATATATCCATGTTAGTTCAGTATTCACGTATCCATAGCAGACCAATATCCAGTCAATGCAGTAGTTATTCAATTCAGTATCTCAATAGTTCATTAATCATGTATGCATTCAGTTTAGTATACAAGTGTTAATGAAATTTCATGTTTCCACTAGACTCGTTTAAGGTCCGGAGCTAGCAGAAGTTACAGTCAGGACAATCATTCGACGATGAATGATCCCAAGGGGGAGATAATGTAACACCCCATAAATTCGGCTGAGGTATGAATGAGTTAAAGGAGTATAAAGGTTATATTTTGAACATGTGATGTCCCATCGGGATGAGTATGGGTGAGAATAGTATTTCAAAATCAAGATGAAAAGTTAGCGGCGTAAAATTTGACAAAATGAACTAAGTTTGCAAAATGTCTGTCTTACAACAAATTCTAGTGAAAAGGTGTAAGGAATTGGATAAAACACAAAGCATGAAAGTTGTAGGCATTTGAAATATATTTCCAATGTTATATTATGGAGCCCGAACGGATATTTGTGGAAGACGTTATGACCAAATTACTAAAGACATACCACCCAGTTATTTTGGCGGACAGCGAAGCGAGCTCGCTTCGCCAAAGTAGACGCTGGTTTTTGTCTTCCCTTGAATGCAATGGACAAAGAAGCAAGGAAACTTCGCTAGAGTAGATGCTCCCCAGTCCCCAGCTCTTTTAAGCGAATTTTAGGGTTCATTTTTCCCTATTTCTTTTGGACGAGTTTTGGGGTGTTCTCCCACCCTCTCAAGACCTCCAACCCCTCCCATCTTCAAGGTACGCAATCTCCATTAACTTGGTGTGAAATTCCATCATTTTTACACTAGTATTGGTTAAATCTACTCATAAAACACATAGATCTTCAAGAAATTTCTTCAAGAACTCAAAGGAGGGTTTTGCAAGATTTCTTCCAAAAAGGTAATCCTACACCCTTCGACTTACATGTATGAATTTACTATGAGTATATGAGTGTGAATTAAGTATTGGGACTCTTAGTGTG
Source organism: Nicotiana glauca (assembly GCA_026770625.1). Lineage (NCBI taxonomy): Eukaryota > Viridiplantae > Streptophyta > Magnoliopsida > Solanales > Solanaceae > Nicotiana > Nicotiana glauca. The sequence goes on along the minus strand of MU713487.1, from coordinate 32,741 downwards.
GTGATTAGAAGCCATAAGTTCCCCATATAAATACATAATTAGTGTAGAGATTAGAAGGTGATTATTTGATGGAATTTTGTTGGTTGGGTGTAAATAGATTGTCATACATGTGATGTTGGAAGTTACAAATTGGTTAGTCATGATGTTGGGATAAATTGTTGGTGAATGGTGATAGTTGGATCAACTAATTATACGGTGATGAGATGTAGAGATTTATGCCTACAAGGTATTTGATAATATGCCTAAATGGCTTAAGTTATGGAATTTGTTACTAATATTGGTTCCATTGGATATTGCTATTGTAGATTGAAGGTTCTTAGTATTGTGGATCATTGTAGTACCACTAAGGGGAAAAATTCAGGTATCTGAGGCTAACTCTCTATGTTTGGGAATGTTAATAATTCTCCCTACACTATGTTTCTTTTACGACGTATCAATTGCCTCATACATATAGTTTAGCCAGTTCCTTGAATAGTTGTAGAACTTCTATTCTCTAGCTTCATAACTCGTTCATGTCTTTCATTCTGAATGTTGTGAGCTCAGTTCGTATTCAATATAGACTTGGGTTTGATGTCCCTAAGTCTCAGTATAGCTTACTCATCATGTCATAAACAGCTGAAGTTTTAGTGTTCATAATCAGTTCAAGAATACATGTCTCATTCTAGTCCTATTCAGTATTCTAGTATTATAGATGTGACGACCCGGCCCGTTGTCACATGAATTACCGCCCCGTTTCCCCCATATTATGTTGTTCTATGTTTCAATATTAGTATTTGAGTTGATCGAATAGAATTGAATTGGTTTTAGTTGGAAATGAGGCATTTAGCCTCTTAGAAGGAAGCTTGTTTTGGAAAAGTCAACTGGAAGTTGAATATATAGTTAGAAGGCTCAGATGTGAATTCCAGTGATTTGGTTAGCTTCGGGTGATGATTTTTGATTTAGGAGTGCGATCGGAATTGAATTTGGAGGTCCGGTGTAGAATTAGGCTTGAATTAGCAAAGTTTGAATTTTGGCGGATTCTGGTTGTTAGGTGAGATTTTGATCCAAGGGTCGGAATGGAATTCTGAGAGTTGCACTAGCTTCGTTGGGTGATTTTGGATATGTGTGCAAATTTTCAGGTCATTCGGACATCGTTTGGTCGGGTTTTTGATCGAATGTGCAATTCGGAAGTTTTTAAGAAACTTCGGCTTGAATCCGATGTAAATTGATGATTTTAGTATTGTTTGATGAGTTTGGATGATTGGAACAAGTTCGTATGATGTTTTGGGATGTGTTGGTACCTTTGGTTGAGGTCCCGGGGGCCTCGGGATGATTTCGGATGGCTAAACGGAGGTTTTGAACCTTGAAATGTTGTAGAAAATTGCCCAACTGTTGCAGACCAAAATTGGTCTTCGCGTTCGCAGCCTTAAGAACGTGTTCGCGATGAGGAACTTTGCAGACCATCACATTCGCGAGAGATGCTTCGCGTTCGCGTAGAAGGGGGGCCTGGGGCCCTGCCTGTTTTGTTCATTGCGTTCGCGACACTTGGGTTCGCGTTCGCGTAAGGAGAAGGTCAGAGGCATCGCGATCGCGGTTGGTTGAATGCGTTCACGTAAGAGGAAGAGATGGATCATCGCGTTCGCAGGCTTGGAGCCACATTCGCGTAGAGGTAATTTGTGGTCAACGGAATTTCTTCATTGCGAACACGGGGGTGTTGACCGCGTTCGCGTAGGGTAAAAGGGTCACCTGGGCAGAATGTTTTAAGGACATTCCATCCGCGACTTAGGTTCTAGCAAGCTTTGAGAGCTTTGAGGCGAGTTTGAAGAGGGATTCAAGGAGGAATGATTGGAGGTAAGTCCCATGGCCTAGAAACATCATCTAATTATGATTTTAACCTTTAAATTCATGGAAATTGGTTAAAAAGTGAAGAACTAGGGCTTGAGTTTTAATAATTCAAATTGGAATTTGATAGGTCAATTGAGCTCGGATTTGGGAGTTCTTGGTATCTACGGACTCGTGGCAAGACGAGGAATCCGTTAATATAAGTTTTGTAATTTTTTGAGAAGCGGGCCCAGAGCTCGGGTTTTGCTAGTTTCGAGATTTATGCTATATTTCGATTGTTTTCGATTGAGTGTTGTCCCATTGGTATATTATGATGTATTCGCTCTGTTGTTGGTTAGATTCGACGCGCGTGGAGGCCAATTTGAGGGGCAAAGGCATCACGAGCGAGGAATTTCACCGGTTCGAGGTGAGTAATACTTGTGAATGATATCCTGAGGGTTTGAAACCCCGGATTTGCACATCATAGTGCTGTATTGTAGTGACTTGCATGCCAGATATGAGCATGGGGTAGAGAACCGTTGGGGATTGTGACTTGGTCCATCTCGATTGTGGATTTTACTGCGTAATTGACTGAAACTTGCTAGATGCTATCTTGAATTGGGCTGATTGCCATGTTTTTGGGCTTAGTGCCAGTTATTTAAACCCTGTAGGGATTATTATCACGGTTTTTATGACACTTATCATATTAAATGATTTCAGTCCTGAGTGAAATATTGTGTTCGAAATGCGCAGTCATATTGCTAAAGTTTAAAGGCTCATGCATTTTTCTGATATTTTGATTTAAAAAGCTATTACTTGACATTGCCCGAGTGGCTCATTTACATATTCTAGACTGAGATATGGATCGGGCTGCACACCGCAACAGTATATGCAAATACATTCATGGATCGGACTGCACGCCGCAGTAGTATATTATATGGATCGGGCTACGTGCCGTAGCAATTATTATATATTGATATTGAGGCCGAGAGCCTATTTTTTGCCAATACCTGGCTGATATTGCGCTTCATCCATAGGAGCCCCTCCGGAGTCTGTACACACCCCCAGTGAGCGCCGTCAACGTTAAATAAGTGGAGCGGGCTGCACGCCGCAGCGGGTACTAGAGTGTACCGTCATATGCATTGCATTGCATACATACATTTTTGCACTATTTGTTGTTGTGTTATTTCTTGAGATATTTGTTTGTTGTTCTGATATTGTCTGATCACTTTTAAAGTGGATAAATTTGAGACATTGGTAACAGTGACACTGTATGATGTAAATGGGTCAGGTAACAGTGGCTGACCAGAGATAAGAATATTGCCTGAAGGGCGAGTTATGAGCTCAGTTATGCATACTTGCTTGTGCCCGAGAGGCTGACTTTGTGCTGACTTGCACTACCTGTCCTGCATTTACTTGCTTAAATTGTTGGAAAATGATATTTTCAAAAACTGATTTTTAACTGAGCTTGAGATTTTCTAAAGGATTTTCACAATGTCACGGTTTTTCTCAAAGGGTTGTACTGTCTTTTATAGCATTTTGGAGTGCTCATACGTTCTTATCGCTCAGATATTTTTCGCTCTTATTACCACTGTGTTGGAAGTACTCACTTTACTCGCGTGCAGTTGCAGGTATTGTTCACCCGGTAGCGGGTTATTAGCAGACCGAAGGCCTTATTAAGGTAGTTGAGCAAGGTGACCGCCAGCGTTCGTGGCACCGCGCTTCATCTTTGAATTACTGTTTTTATCTTGTATATATAAATTATTGGCCCTATAGTAGTGTTCCTACTCCTTAGATGCTCGTGACTTGTGACACCCCGGTCGGGTTGTGCTGAGTGATAAATATCAGTTATTAATGCTAATAAGTCGTATTATTTGTTCATTTATAGTTATTAATTATTAAATAAGGCATTGTTGTTCTGTTGGCTGGCCTTGTCTTCATGAGAGGTGCCATCACGACCGGGTTTGGGAATTGGGTCGTGACAAGCTGGTATCAGAGTCTAGGTTACTAGGTATCACGAGTCATGAGCAGGTTTAGCAGAGTCTCGCGGATCGGTACGGAGACGTCTGATAAAACTTCACTTTCTTGGAATTCTTATCGTGCGTATTTGATTCAGCTTGAGATATAACTCTTGAAATTCCTTCCACACGTCTGTATGTGCACATGAGCGCTCAGTATTATATGTGCCTTGATGGCTTGTGATTCCCCGATCAAGGGGCAAGATGTGATCCCGTGAGTTCAATGTTGGGCCAGTCTGGAGGACTTGAGGCCGGATCTTGCCTATGGCTTGAGCACCGAGGTGCTGATTGTGTGAGCAAGTGTTCTGAACTTATATGTTCGATATTGTCCCTATTAGCCGGAATGATGGTTGGATATCCATGTGATGAGTACGTTGGTACTGCGAGATGTATCTATGTGATCTTTGTAGTGACGAAGGAGTCTGCTGAATGATAGACGAGCTGTTAAGTGTTCGATTCCTATTGTGCTTTAATGTGTAGTCCGAGTTATGGGCGCGTGAAGAATATTTTCGTATCTCCTATTTGAGAAGTGAAGTACATTACTTGTGGCGGAATGAGTTTAAACTCAGGAAGACTAAAATGGCTGTGTTATGTGTATAATGGTGGAAGGTGTGCTGAAATACTAAATTGAGGCAAAGCAGGGGGGTTATCTCCCGCGGAGTGTTCTTAAGGGGTATGATTTTTATGTATATTATTAGAAGATCTCATGTGTAATTGAAAGGTACGAGTTGTAATTTGAAAATTTGGGTCGCTTCAGAGAGTGGACTCCGCTGATGTGGGGATGAATGCAAGGCTTGTAGAGGATTTCAGTATACGAGGATTTGTGTTTTCATAAACTAGTAGATGATTTGAGTTTAATCTCACTATAATGTTGTGGCATCATTAGAGTAAAAGTATTATAGGTTATTAAATGTGTCGTGATAGATGGCTTCGAGCCAAGTTGGGAAGGTTGTTGTTGATTAGCTGATTGCACGGTTATGTGGTATGTTGGTTCCTTTTTGAGGTATGCTGGCAGATCAGTCGTGGTTGCAGAAAATGAGCCGAGGATAGCACGAGTGAAGAAAAATTTTGATAAAGGTTATATGGTGCTTCGTAGAGGTGAGGAAATATTAGGATGTCTTGAGCTGTTGTTGATGAAAAATGCTCAGTGTATAGAGAAGGAAGATGTTCGTTTGTATTGGAATGAGGTCATATCCTTCGGTGTCAGAGTGCTGATAAGGCACGAGTGGTTCTGTTCGTTAAGTCAGATAATTTACAGTTCTGTAAGAGTGAATGACTCTCGAGAATGGTTTTATTGGGTTCAAGATTTTGCATGTAATCATCAGGTGTCTTAAGGTTGTGTATGTGGCTAGAGACTGTTTTTCCATTAGGAAGAGATCATGACTTGTGGTATTTTATGCTAATTATGGGATTCAATGTATCAGTATCTGGGAAATAATGGTAACAAATTCCGATTTGCAGTAAGTTCTCCAAGTAAGTATTCTTGAACGATGTATTTTTGGGAAGAATTGAGAGAGTATTCGGTGGCCTATGGGTCTTAGATAGTGTGGTCTTATGTTCGAGCCTCGTGTGGTACGCCTGGATTGAGGCATTGTGATGCTACGGCAAGGGAGAAATATCATGTGGATGATGAATAAAAAGAGAAATTTGATAGAAGGAATAGCTTGATAATAGAACGAATCGGTATGGTAAAGATATTGTTAATTCCTTGTATGTGTTCGAAGTAATGGGCTTTTACAGGCAATTTACAGCAATGCTCTTGGGTTTTGACGGCTTGCTCAGCTGGGTTTAGATAGAAGGATTCAGTCCTAGTAGTTTAGCTTGTACAAATGGAGTCGGCAGAGATGTTCTTCTTGGTTTTAACCATGGTTTGAAGATGAGTATATTTCCTATGGGTATGCGAAGCATTGAGTGTGTAATGAGTTTTCTTCTAAATGGGATCAATGAAAGTTCTTGACTAGTTGAGTGCGTCGATGTCTGCGGCGCGGAGGGGAGATGAAAGTTCTCATGTTATCCTTGTATGGCTTGGTATATTAAATTTTTCATGTGATGTTGAGCTATAGACTGGTTGTAGCAATGTGGGTTATTCTAGACTCTTGTGATATGGGCTATGTCGGAAAATGCCACCGGTTGCGTGGCGAGGTGCATCGAATTATGTTATAGCAGAGTGGTTGGTATTCCAGAGATCAGCGGATGGCTGGGAAGGATTGCTTTCCTTAATTGGGCCTTTGTAACGGATGTCAGTATAGAGGTTTCTACCATCGATTCAGTTCCGGTATTGAGGGACTTTTTCATATGCGTTCCTTGTGGCTGGGCGAGATTGTGGATTTCGACATTTATTTGGTGCTGGGCACCGTAACGTACGGCTCCGGCAGGAGTTATAGTGGTGGAAGGAGCAGCTTCAGGCTTCCTGGTATTGAGTTTATTGGCAGGACAAGGTGGCTACGTGTTTATCTTGAGTTGGCTTGGTTGGCCCCGAATTGTACTGATGAAGGATAGGTCGATTCGATCGTTATTGATCCTCCTAGTGATTTGGGGAGATCTATGAGTTTCTTTCTCGGTACTGTGAGGCATTATGATGTTCAGATTGTGCTTGAGTTTTGTAGCTTATAACGATATATGTAAATATTGTATGCACTCAGTATGCTTACGACCGGTACTCGATATTTTGTTGTAATGAGCAAATTTGGCTCGATGTGCATCTCCTTATGTGAGATATATGTATGGATCGGGTGGCACGCCGCCATGGGTATGTCATTTGGATCGGGTTGCACGCCGCAACAGTGTGATGATGGGAATAGTTTTCCGTATGCTGTCTTGTATGCCTTGTTTCCCTGGTTCCAAGAAAGTCCGTATTGGGTGTTGCTCGGCGAATGGCGCATCGGTTGTGTCCTTTCAGGATTGAAGGGTGTATATTACTTACTTCACCGTGGTGTGATGGATTGCTTGGTTTCAGACATCAATCTGTGCGTGGCTGTCTATTTTGAGCGTAGCAACTTGAGGTGCTTCATGTGTAGCAGTATTTGGATAAGACCGCACATTATAGCGAGGCTATATGGATATTAGACCCTTCGGGGTAGATTCAGGTATTCTATTTCTATGATGTGGGATGGGGTCCCAGCCTTGTGTTGTGACGGTACCGAGGAGTTTGAGTTACAACTCTTTTGTTTAAGTCATTTGTCATGATTTGAGTATGTTCAGACCGCCCATCATTGGTGAGTGGATTATGAAAGTTGTGGCTTAGGCCTGTGATGAGGTGTCATATCACCAGAGTGGTGCGTTGAATTCGAGGTGATCGTTGGAGTCATTAATGAACACGAACAGATTTGATTACAGCTTGTTGGAAGAATAATTTCGAGGTTCGAGTTTATTTTGAATATTGACGTGAGGTTCTGATTTTGAGTATGATTTCGGAAATCTGTTGTGGTATTAGTCAAAAAGGGAGTGGTTTCATGAGTGGTCGATCTGAGAAATGGTTACGGTCTGTTGTGTGTTTCATTATCATTGATAGGATATGAAGTGTTGGAATGGGGCTTTAACTATTGAGAGGTTTCTATCGGTATATGGTTGTTGTGGATAGCTGCTGTGAATAGAAGTTATCGTTTCAGGTGCTGGATTATGTGGTATATCATGATTTCATTGAGGTTGCAAGTTTGGGTTATTACAGCTGGTTCGGGACTATTCAAAGTATAGGTGCGAGGTTTGATCGTGTTGATGGTTTCAGAAGTGAAAAGGTAGTTCTGTGAATTATGGCTCGACTGGATTGGGTAATTCCAGCCATGTTGTGTTGTTGAACCTATAAGAGATAGGGTGAAGAGGGATTACCCCGGGTATATGCTTGGTAAGGTCATTTAGCTATTGGTTGGCTTCTAGGACAACTCTAGGTATGCTCGAGGACGAGCGTTTGTTTAAGTTGGGGAGGATATGACGACCTGGCCCATTGTCATGTGAATTACAGCCCCATTTCCCCATATTATGTTGTTCTATGTTTCAATATCAGTATTTGAGTTGATCGAATAGAATTGAATTGGTTTTAGTTGGAAATGAGGCACTTAGCCTCTTAGAAGGAAGCTTGTTTTGGAAAAGTCAATTGGAAGTTGACTATATAGTTAGAAGGCTCGGATGTGAATTCTGGTTATTTGGTTAGCTTCGGGGGATGATTTGTGACTTAGGAGTGTGGTCGGAATTGAATTTGGAGGTCCGGTGTAGAATTAGGCTCGAATTGGCGAAGTTTGAATTTTGGCGGATTCCAGTTGTTTGGTGAGATTTTGATCCGAGGGTCGGAATGGAATTTCAAGTGTTGCACTAGCTTCGTTGTGTCATTTTGGATATGTGTGCAAATTTTCAGGTCATTCGGACATCGTTTGGTCGGGTTTTTGATCGAGTGTGCAATTCGGAAGTTTTTAAGAAACTTAGGCTTGAATCCGATGTGAATTGATGATTTTAGTGTTGTTTGATGTATTTGGATGATTGGAACAAGTTCCTATGATGTTTTGGGATGTGTTGGTGCCTTTGGTTGAGGTCCCGGGGGCTTCGGGATGATTTTAGATGGCTAAACGGAGGTTTTGAACCTTGAAATATTGCAGAAAATTACCTAGCTGTTGTAGACCAAAATTGGTCTTCGCGTTCGTAGCCTTAAGAACGCGTTCACGATGAGGAACTTTGCAGACCATCGTGTTCGCGAGAGCTATTTCATGTTCGCATAGAAGGGGGGGCCTGGGGCCCTGCCTGTTTTGTTCATTGCGTTCGCGACACCTAGGTTCGCGTTCGCGTAAGAAGAAGGTCAGAGGCATCACGATCGCGGTTGGTTGAACGCGTTCGCGTAAGAGGAAGAGCTGGATCATCGCGTTCGCGGGCTTGGAGCCGCGTTCGCATAGAGGTAATTTGTGGTCAATGGAATTTGTTCATTGCGAACGCGGGGGTGTTGACCGCGTTCGCGTAGGGTAAAAGGGTCACCTGGGCAGAATGTTTTAAGGACATTTCATCCGCGACTTGGGTTCATTTTCCACCATTTTTTAGCAAGCTTTGAGAGCTTTGAGGCGAGTTTGAAGAGGGATTCAAGGAGGAATGATTGGAGGTAAGTCCCATGGCCTAGAAACATCATCTAATTATGATTTTAACCTTTAAATTCATGGAAATTGGTTAAAAAGTGAAGAACTAGGGCTTGAGTTTTAATAATTCAAATTGGAATTTGATAGGTCATTTGAGCTCTGATTTGGGAGTTCTTGGTATGTACAGACTCGTGGCAAGACGAGGAATCCGGTAACATAAGTTTTGTAATTTTTCTAGAAGCGGGCCCGGGGCTCGGGTTTTACTAGTTTCGAGATTTATGCTATATTTCGATTGTTTTCGATTGGGTGTTGTCCTATTGGTATATTGTGATGTATTCGCTCTATTGTTGGTTATATTCGACGCGCGTGGAGGCCAATTTGAGGGGCAAAGGCGTCGCGAGCGAGGAATTTCACCGGTTCGAGGTGAGTAATACTTGTGAATGATATCCTGAGGGTTTGAAATCCCGGATTTGCACATCATAGTGTTGTATTGTAGTGAATTGCACGCCAGGTATGAGCGTGGGGTAGAGCACCGTTGGGGATTGTGACTTGGTCCGTCCCGGTTGTGGATTTTATTGTGTAATTGGCTGAAACTTGCTAGATGCTATCTTGAATTTGTCTGATTGCCATGTTTTTGGGCTTAGTGTCGGTTATTTGAACCCTGTAAGGGTTATTATCACGGTTTTTATGACACTTAGCATATTAAATGATTTCAGTCCTGAGTGAAACATTGTGTTCGAAATGCGCAGTCATATTGCTAAAGTTTAAAGGCTCAGATTGCATTTTTCTGATATTTTGATTTAAAAAGCTATTACTTGACATTGCCCGAGTGGCTCATTTGCATGTTCTAGACTGAGATATGGATCGGGCTGCATGCCGCAGCAGTATATACAAATACATGCATGGATCGGACTGCACGCCGCAGTAGTATATTATATGGATCAGGCTATGTGCCATAGCGATTGTTATATATTGATATTGAGGCCCAGAGCCTGCTTTATGTCAATTCCTGGCAGATATTGCGCTTGGGCTATAGGAGCCCCTCCGAAGTCTGTACACACCCCCAGTGATCGCCGTTGACATTAAATAAGTGGAGCGGGCTGCATGCCGCAGCGGGTACTAGAGTGTACCGCCATATGCATTGCATTGCATTCATACATTTGTGCACTATTTGTTGTTGTGTTATTTCTTGAGATATTTATTTGTTGTTCTGATATTGTCTGATCACTTCCAAAGTTGATAAATTTGAGACCGTGGTAACAGTGACACTGTATGATGTAAATGGGTCAGGTAACAGTGGCTGACCAGAGATAAGAATATTGCGTGAAGGGCGAGTTATGAGCTCAGTTATGCATACTTGCTTGCGCCCGAGAGGCTGACTTTTGTGCTGACTTGCACTACATGTCTTGCATTTACTTGCTTAAATTGTTGGAAAATGATATTTTCAAAAAGAGATTTTTAACTGAGCTTGAGATTTTCTAAAGGATTTTCACAGCGTTACGGTTTTTCTCAAAGGGTTGTACTATCTTTTATAGCATTTTGGAGTGCTCATACTTGTTTTCTTATCGCTCAGATATTATTCGCTCTTATTACCACTGAGTTGGAAGTACTCACTTTACTCCCTGCACCTCGCGTGCAGTTGTAGGTATTGTTCACCCGGTAGCGGATTATTAGCGGACCGAAGGCCTTATTAAGGTAGTTGAGCAAGGTGACCGCCAGCGTTCGCGGCACCGCACTTCATCTTTGAATTTCGGTTTTTATCTTGTACATATAAATTATTGGCCCTATAGTATTGTTCCTACTCCTTAGATGCTCGTGACTTGTGACACCCCGGTCGAGTTGTGCTGAGTGATAAATATTAGTTATTAATGCTAATAAGTCGTATTATTTATTTATTTATAGTTATAAATTGTTAAATAAGGCATTGTTGTTCTATTGGCTGGCCTTGTCTTCACGAGAGGCACCATCACGACCGGGTTTGGGAATTGGGTCGTGATAATATAACTCAGTATGATTCAGTATTCCAGTATTATGTAACTCAGTATGATTCAGTATTCCAGTATTATGTACTCAGTGTGATCCAGTATTCAGGTATCACGTAACTCAGCATGGTTCAGTATTTTAGCATCATGTATTTCAGTATGATTCTCAGCTCCTGATTTTAAATTCCTGAATGTTGAACACCTGTATTTTGGCCTGAGGTCTTAGTTTATATTCTTTATGCATGTTTGGGCCTGAGGTCGTAATTTATTCCTTATGCATGTTTGGGCCTGAGGCCGTAGTTTATGCTTTATGCATTTTTGTGCCTGAGGCCGTAGTTATGTATACCTATACTTGGGCCTGAGGCCGTAGTATGTGCACATATATATTAGGCCCGAGGCCGTAGCTTATTCAGATAAACAGGTTGTTCATCATTTAGAAGAGGGAATATTCATAACCTTACTTCCTTTATTTAGTTCAGTTATCAGTTATCAGTTCAGTTATCAGTTATCATTTATCAGTTATCAGTTATCAGTTATCAGTTATCAGTTCAGTTATCAGTTATCAGTTATCTTTTCGGTTACCAGTTCAGTTACCAGTTCTCACTTCAGTTTTAGTTTCAATAGTTATCATTTCAGTTATCAACTTAGTTTCAATTTCAGCATTTATAATTCTTTCGTTCAGTTGCTTTACATACCAATACAATTCAAATATAATGACGTCCCTTATGCCCGGGGCCTGCATCTCACAATGCAGGTAATGATTTATAGGTTGATAATTTCGAGCGCTAGGATTCTCGTACCAGCTATTTGGCGATCCCCACTTCTTTCGAGGCATTGTCATTATTATAGTCTTTTGTATTTTCAAACAGTCAGTGTTTTCAGTACTTCATTAGTGGCTTCATAGACTATAGTAACAGCTAGACAGTGTCGCAGGATTTTCATATTAAGCTGTGTTGACTACAAATATGTTTCAGAATTGTATTGGTTTTTTTGCACTTTGATTTATACTATCCTGACTTTTAGTATATCAGCATGTGTTAGTTTATCTTCCGCATTCAGTATGTTATGATATCACATGTTGATTCAGCCAGCCAGTTGGTTCGCTCGGTCACATGTAGTCAGGCATCGAGTGTCGTGTTACGTCTAGGCCCAGGTTCAGGGCGTGACATACGCGAGATGCAAGCAGAAGCTAAATTGGTTCCAAAAGCGCATACTTTGTCAGGATTTGACAACTCCAGTGTTGTAACGAAAGGGGAGATGATACTTACTACATTCACAAAAGGCGTTGTCAAAGATACCAAATTTCAGGTAGTAGATATAGAAATGGCTTACAACATGATTCTTGGGAGGCCATAGATCCATGACATGGACGATGTTCCATCAACCCTGCATCAAGTCATTAAATTTCCATCGCTATGGGGAATATGTCAAATCAGGGGCGATCAACAAACATCCAGGAGAATCAACTCCGTGGCAGATTCAAGTGTTAAGAGTGAAGAAAAATAGAAATTACATAATTCTATTGAGGATGACGTGGCTTCAACCTCAACTGAACAAGGTCAAACAGATGTGGATTCAAGACCTGATACCATTCAAGAACCAGAAGAAAATGAAAACATCAAAACCACGATAGAAGAACTGGAGGCTGTGGTTTTATTTATACACTGGCCAGAGAGAAAAGTGTATATAGGAGCCAACCGTAGCCCGGAGGTGATGACTCATAAACTAAATGAAGATCCATCATATCCTCCAATCAAGCAAAAGAAAAGAAAGCAAGGAACTTTCAAGAATCAGGTGATTCAGGAAGAAGTCCAAAAATTGCTAAAAATTGGTTCTATTCGTGAGGTAAAGTATCCTAACTTGTTAGCTAACACTGTTGTAGTTCCAAAGAAGAACGGTAAGTGGCGAGTTTGCATAGATTACACAGATCTTAATAAAGCTTGCCCTAAAGATTCTTTTCCACTACCATGCATAGATCAATTAATTGATACAACTACAGGTCATGAACTTTTAAGTTTTTTAGATGTATATTCAGGGTATAATCAGGTTTAAATGAATCCAGGAGATGAAGAAAAAACTTCGTTCATAATAGACAGGGGGACTTACTTTTACAAAGTAATGCCATTTGGTCTAAAGAATGCAGGTGCAACGTATCAGAGGTTAGTTACCCAAATGTTTCAAGAACATCTAGGTAAGACTATTGAGGTATATATAGATGATATGCTCATTAAAATTCAGCATTCAGAAAATCATATATCTCATTTGTCTGAAGCGTTTAAAATTTTGTGGAAGTATAATATGAAGTTAAATCCTGAAAAATGTGCATTTGGTGTGCCATCAGGTAAATTTTTAGGTTTTCTTGTTTCTAACCGTGGTATTGAAGTGAATCCTGCACAGATTAAGGCCATTGAAGAAATCCCTGATGTACTTTCAAACAAGAAAGAAGTTCAAAGATTAACAGGGAGAATTGCAGCCTTAGGAAGATTCATTTCCAAATCATCAGAGAAATGTTTTAAATTCTTCTCAGCTCTTAAGAAGTAGGACCATTTTAATGGAATGAAGAGTGAAAACAAGCACTCGGGAATTTGAAAACATACTTATCAAATCCACCTTTGCTATCCAAACCAAAGGCTGGGGAAAGACTTCTCATTTACCTTGCTGTTTCAGAAGTCGCGGTAAGCGCTGTTTTGGTTCGAAAAGAACAAGGTAAACAATCACCTATCTATTATGTTAGTAAGTCTTTGCTAGAAGCAGATACGCGGTATCCTCAGTTAGAAAAACTTACACTCGCATTAATCACGGCATCTAGGAATTTAAGACATTACTTTCAATGTCATCCTATTGTTGTAGTGACTGTATATCCTCTACGTAATATATTGCATAAGCATGAATTATCAGGCAGGTTGGCCAAATGAGCCATAGAGCTAAGTGAATATGAAATCACGTACCAACCTAGAGCAGCAATAAAATCACAAGTATTAGCCGATTTTGTGGCTGACTTTAGCCAGGGAATGCAATTAGAAGCAGAAAAAGAACTGCAAGTTTTAAGTGGTGCTAACCCAGGAACTTGGACTTTATTCACTGATGGCTCATCTAATGTAAAAGGTGCAGGTTTAGGGGTTGTCTTGGTACCATCTTCAGACAAGCTATTAAATGTCATTCTATAACTAACAATGAAGTGGAGTATGAAGCTCTGATCGCAGGTCTAGAATTGGCACGAGACTTGGCATAAATCAGATTATAATCAAGAGCGATTCACAACTCATGGTCAATCAAATGTTGGGGACTTATACAGCTAGGGAAGCAAGGATGGAGCAGTACTTAGAAAAGGTACGAGAGCTGATAAAGCAATTTCAAACTTGGAAAGTCATACAAGTACCAAGGGATGAAAATGTTGAAGCAGACGCTCTAGCTAATCTTGTATCTACAACTGATGTGGCAAGTGATGCAAACGCCTCAGTTATACATTTATTTCACTCAGTTCACGATCCTGATAAGAATGAGGTAAACTTTAATAATTTAACCTGGGATTGGAGGAATGAGATTGTTGCTTTTTTGCAGTATGGTATCGTCCCTGATGATAAGAAAAAAGCCCATGCGCTATGAAAAAAGGCTGCTCGGTACTGTTTAAAGCAAAGTAATTTATATCAAAAAATGTTCGGTGGTCCCTTAGCAAGGTGCCTCGAACCTTCGGAAACGGAGTATGTAATGAGAGAAATACATGAGGGACACTATGGGAATCGCGCAGGAGGAAGGTCACTGGTAAGAACCTTGATTAGAGCAGGATACTATTGGCCTAAAATGGAAGAAGAACCATAAAATTTCGTGGCTAAGTATGATAAATGCTAGAGGTACGGTAATGGATATAGTAGGACCATTACCTCAAGCGAAAGGATAGGTAAAGTTTATGCTCATACTTACTGATTATTTCACTAAATTGGAGGAATCAAGAGCATTTAAACAGGTGCGAGAAAAGGAAGTCAAAGATTTTGATTGGCGAAATATCATATGCCGCTTTGGTGTACCAAAGGAAATCGTATGTGACAATGGCCCTCAATTTATCAGAGCTCAAGTCACAGAGTTTTTTGATAGTTGGAAAATTAAAAAGATTACATCTACACCTTATCACCCGGTGGGTAATGGGCAAGCAGAATCAACAAACAAGATTATTACTAACAATTTAAAGAAGCGATTGGAAGAATCAAAGGCTAACTGGCCTGAAGTGTTACCCGGAGTTTTATGGGCATATCGCACAACTGCAAAAATGAGAATAGGAGAAACACCCTTTTCATTAGTTTACAGAGCTGAGGCTTTGATTCTAGTTGAGATAGGAGAACCAAGTAGGCGATTCACGCAAGCAACATAAGAATAAAATGACAATGAGATGCGGATTATATCTACTGGAAGGCAAGAGAGAAACTACATTAATAAGAATGGCGGCACAAAAACAAGTGATAGAACGATATTACAACAAGAAAGCACGCCTCAGATTCTTCAAAATTGAGGACTTCGTGCTCAAAAAGGTTTTTCAATCTATGAAGGCAGCCAACACAGGTAAATTGAGTTCAACTTGGGAAGGACCCTATAGAGTTCGTAATATAGCAGGAAAGGGAGCATATGAATTGGAGACAATGGATGGCAATGTACTACCTTCACATTGGAATGATGTTCATTTGAAGAGATATTACTTCTAAGGAATACTCCCGGTCAGGTATCACCATTTTACGTTTAATTCTTTGAATTGTTAAAAGTTTACTAATGATTTTAGATGATAGGAAAAAAGCTAGCCCGTACTAAATGAGTAGTCACGACTTGTAAGGCACACAGAATAGCCTAAAATTCCTGGCCTAGGGTTATAATTATTCTGATAGAAATTTAAATGGGTCAAGCAGTCTTCATCTATAATTGTACCTCCGAGTCCCGTATGTGTTTCCTTTTCAGGAAAAGGACCAAATGAGAAAAACTATCAAGTGCTCGATGCTTCAAACTTCAACACTCAAACACTTGGGGGACTATATAATATACACAAGTATATATAAAGAAGGCATAGAAGATTGAAGAAAAATCAAGCCTGAAAAAGCCGAGTGTAGAGTAATAAAAGTCACACGAAGTCACGAGCCAAGGCTAAAGAAAACCTTACTATAATTAGGGTAAAAGCTATTAAAGCAGGTTATGAAGAAAAACCTTGCGTTTATTGTTCTAAAACAGGTTATTAAGAAAAACCTTGTGTAAACCTTGTGTTTATTATCTTTTCTTAAAAATCTGTTACAAGGAAAAACAGTTATGAGAAAGTTATAGATGTAAGTAAAATACATGTAAGATGTTATTCAAAATTTGTCAAGGTTTAAAATAAAAACTTGACAGTGTTATTTCAAAGAAACATGTTTGTTCCTATTTCTTTTATCGTATGTTAACACCATTATGAAGTTGAGACATCTTCTTCATTAAGTGTTGAAATATAAAAGGACCCTCTTTTATAAAACTCATGATTTAGTCGTGAGATTAACAGAAGCATTTTTCAAAGAACAAAAAATGTAAATATTATTCTATAAGTCCTTAAGATTAAAGGCAAGAATAAAACAAATAGAAGTTTAAGATAATAACGTAAAAAAAACTTCTTGAATACTAAGTACGAACGTAGTCACAAAATTATTAATTTGTTTATACAAATTGTCCCATAAAAGACTCGGGGACTTACAAATGATAACTAAGGGTTCGATTACAACTTTCCAAAGTAAAACCACAAAAGAAGCCTAGAGCTTTAAACATAACTTTCCAAAGTGGTACCTGCAAAAAAAGGAATTCAAAATAGTGTAAATTTATCACTAAGAAGAGGGAACTGAAGAAGGATCATCAACGGACACGGGTTCAACTTGGACATGATCATCAATGATTGCAGGTTGATTTTGATTCACAGCAATAGGAGCATCAACAGATAGGGCTTCAGTTTGGCTTGCAACAATAGGCTCGATTGGGCTCGAAGAAGATGCGATACCCGTATAAGCTTCAATATCTACGGGAACTTCAATCATGGGAGAAGGGAAATCATGCGATTGCTGAGCTCCTTCTATGGTTTCATTGACCTTAGCTAATTTAGCCTCCAGGTCGAAGTTTTCTTGCCCAACTTCAAGAAGATTATCACGACGGGATTCAAAAAATCCCAACTTACCTCAACACTAAATTTTTCTTCAAGGATCTCATAATCCTTTTCCCAAGCAGCAACCTCACTCTTAAGCTCTTCATTCTTGGCCAAGGCAGAATTACAAGAAGCCTGAAGGGAAGTATGAGAACTCTCTAAAGCACGTACCTTATCAACAGAGATTCGAAGATCTTCTTGTGCTAGAGTTAAGTTTTGCACAACTTCTCCAGCGTAAACTTCTTTTTGATCCAACAGAGCGTTAAATGCCTTATTCTCCTTGCTAGCCTTGGATCTGTTCTAAAAAGGATGATTCAAAGTGTTCTTTTTCCTTTTTAGCTTGGCTCGAGGAAGTCCTGACAACTACTAGCTTCGAAGTTAACGCTCGAACTTGCTATTCTAAGGTACTTCTGTTCTCTTGTAAATCCTCCATGTCAATTTGAGAACTGTCAAATTGCTCCTTCTAATTGTTTGATTCCAATTGAGAATCACGAGTAGCCTTCTCCGCATCATGTGCAGCCTTCTCTGAATCACATGCTACTTTCTCCAAGAGGGAGATTCTATTCATCGGCTCAGTGCCAATGAGATTGGCCTAAAGAAAAGAGGGAGAAGTAAGAATCCCAGAGTCAGAAATTTTTACAAAGTGGAGAAGAGAAGGAAATAAAATACCTTCAAAGTGGCATGCACAATATAATTCATAAGAGTTGGGTTGCTAAGGCTTTCAAGTTTTTCTTTCTCGATTGGGCCAATTAAAGGCTTGAGCCAAGTATCAGCTTGACTGGACTTTCTCAAGAGGCTGCTGTTAGCAGGAACTTCAATGGTAACGCTCCTCATAGCAGTACCTCTACTTGAAGAACCCACATTTGTATGGTGAATGATAGGTGGGGAAATTGTCAAAAGAGGAGCGGTGAAAGGAGTAAAACAGTGGAGGAAGGAACAGAACTGGTTGGTGCATGTAAGGAAGAAATTACAGGAATGGGAGATGAAAAAGAAGATAAGGTGAGTTCATCTAGACCAGGTCCTAAATTTCCACTACCAAAACCACTATTAAAAAGTTGATCAATAGACTCACGAGTGTCGTGAGGAGAGGCGTCATCATCAGGAATGATAACTAGAGCAATAACAGGCCTGGTAGGAGGCAAATGAGCGGAAACTTCAGCCTCGTCATCAGAGACGACACATATTCTAGCTCGTGGTCTCATCACCAGGGAGCCTTCATCTTCTTCCTCTGAGTCTCCTACTTCAGTAGTTTTTCTCTTTGAATAAGAACCCAAGACTATTTCTTGGGCTGAAGAGGCACGATTACCCAAAGAGTCATAGGAAGCCATGATTGTCTCTGCAGTGACTCCTCGAATAGCAAATCCTGATAAAAAGAAGGATAAAAATTAGAACAATAAAAAATGGTGAATTTTTTTTTACATACGAGATAAAATAGAAACTCTTACCATGAGTCTTTACTTTCCAACCATGATGGAAAGGTTTTTCCATGACCTACCCTCCATTGGAGCAGTCTTCAACAATCTTTCTACCCAACCACGGAAGTTGGGCAAAGTCTCCACAACACCCATGGATGCTGAGAAAAGGAAAGAATCGACATTAGAAAAGTTAATAAGCTTGAAAGAGAAAAGGCACGAGAAAGATACAACACTTACGTGCAAAGTTCCATTTCTCGGGGAAGGGAACATTCTCTTCACTCACTAAACCATAAGTGGGGGAAACAACAAACCGAGCATACCAACCATGGTCTTTGTCATCCTCAGGGCTCACTAAAACTCTCTTGTTCCTGGCTGATAGGGTAAACATGCCATTGCGTAAAAGCCTATGAGAATAGAGGTGAATTAGATGGGGGAAAGTAAAGCCAATATCTACCATGTTAGCAAGGTGACTCAAGCAAGCGACAACCCTCCAAACAATTGGACCAATTTGACCCAAACAAACGTTGAAAAAATGGTAAAAGTCTAGAATGACCGGGTCAATGGCGAGTTTAAACCCTAGAGTGAAAGGGTATGTATAAACAAAGGAGAATCTAATCATGTAGGAAGTAATCCTTTGATTTGGGTTAGGAATGATAATTGAAAAATCATCACTCCAATGACAATCTTTACGGACTATATGAGTTGGAATTTCTATGATTTGAGTGGGGAAAGCATCAGCACGATCTAAAGTGGCAACTTGGGTCTTGAGAGATTCTCTATCATGGTAAAAAGAAATTTCTGTTGGGACTATTTCTTCAACTAGAGGATCACGTAGGGGCTCAGTGGGTTCCTTATTCCTAGAAGAAGACCTCTGAGAAAGGGAACCTCTAGTTCTAGAAGAGGGACCAGAACTAGGAGAAGGAGTGGATGTGTGTCACGACCCTAATCCCAAACCCGGTCGTGATGGCGCCTCTCGTGAAGGCAAGGCCAGCCAACAAAACCAATGCTTCCTTTTGACAGTTATTTAATATTTATAAAACTAAACATGATTAGCATAATCAGAAGTGCGGAAAACAATAATAACAACAGGGAACCATCCCAACATCAGCCCGACATCGGGATGTCACCAGTTATGAGCTACTACAGAGTTCACTAAAGTACTACAAGTCCGGAGATGGGAACAAAGTCTGGAATAACGTGAACAACAGAAAATAAGGGAGGAAATCCGGTGTCGCTGACGCTGGCGGTCACCTGGCTCAGCTATGATAGCAAGTCTCCAATCAGCTCAAAACCCGCTACTGGGTGAACAAGTACCTGCATCTGCACACGAGGTGCAGGGAGTAAAGTGAGTACTCCAACTCAGTGAGTAATAAAAGTAAATAACAACTGAGCGGTAAGAAATCACATAAAACATATCGTCATGCTGTATAGGAGCAGAAAATGATCTTCTAAAAATCAGTGAAATCCATGAAACTCTTTAGGAATATTCTGGCTCAGTTTTAAATCTCTTTTGAAAATGATCTTTTCAATAGTTGCAAAAATAATTAATAATCAGAAATCTGCCCCTCGGGCTCAATATCAACCTCTCAATACGGTATTAGCCCCACGGGCTCACTCCCAACTCACAAAAACACAACACCAGGGTATCTGGTAAGCTGTACAAGAAGTAGCATGGATGCCAATGAAATGGGAGTGTTGAATGTCATGACAAGTAGCACAAATAGGAACAAATGCATGAATGCAATGCAATGCATATGATGGTACATTCCAGTACCCGCTGCGGCGTGCAGCCCTCTCCATTATTTATCATCGACGGCGCTCACTGGGGGTGTGTAAAGACTCCGGAGGGGCTCCTACAGCCCAAGCGTAATATCTTGGTCAGTCATTGTTACCTGACCAGTCAGACATTGTTACCTGACCAATTTATGTCAGACAGTGCCATTGTTACCACTGTTCCAAGTATATATTACAGTGTCATTGTTACCACTGTTTCAAGTATAACATACAGTGTCATTGTTACCACTGTTTCAAGTCACTTTATAATCAGTCTAGAAAATAATATAGTAAGCCCCTTGGGCATTTACAAAATAAAAGTTTCCAGCCCAAAATACATTTAGAAAGGTCATTTAAGTTTTCAACGCTTAGAATTATGGCTGAGTTTGCAAAATAGCATTTAAACCTTGGACTGAATTTAAATGATATGCAATATCATGCTATGTAACAATATCAATCCTCGAAGGATATTACAAGTCGGCACAAGGCCCCAAACATGGCAATCAGCCCAAATTATAATGATAACAAGTAATTTCAGTCAAATATGCAGTAAAATCAACAACCGGGACGGGCCAAGTCACAATCCCAAATGGTGCTCTACCCCACGCTCATATCCGGCGTGCAAGTCACCTCAATACAGCACTATGATGTGCAAATCCGGGGTTTCAAACCCTCAGGATATCATTTACAAGTATTACTCACCTCAAACCGGTGAAATTCCTCGCTCACGATGCCTTTGCCCCTCAAATTGGCCTCCACACGCATCGAATCTAACCGAAATCAGACCGAATGCATTACAATATGCTAAGGGAACAATACCCAATCGGAAACAATCGAAAAATATCAAAAATCTCTAAACTAGCAAAATCCGAGCCCCGGGACCACATCTCGAAAAATTACAAAACTCACATTACCGGATTCCTCGTCTTTCCACGAGTCCGTACATACCAAGAACTCCCAAATCCGAGCTCAAATGACCTATCAAATTCGAATTTGAATTATCAAAACTCAAGCCCTAATTCTTCACTTTTTAACCATTTCCATGAATTTAAAGGTTAAAATCATAATTAGATGATGTTTCTAGGCCATGGGAATTACCTCCAATCATTCCTCCTTGAATCCCTCTTCAATCTCGCCTCAAAGCTCTCAAAGCTTGCTAAAAAATGGTGGAAAAATGAACCCAAGTCGCGGATGAAATAATATAAAAAGCCCTCTGGACGCCCAGGTTTTACCCTACGCGAACACGGTCAAAGAACCCGCGTTCACGATGAACAAACTCTTACTGACCATAATTTACTCTATGCGAACGCGTCTTCCTGAACGCGAACGCGATGCCTTAAGCTCTACTATTACGCGAACGTGTTTCCTCTTATGCGAACGCGATGACTTACATCCTCCAACTACGCGAACGCGAACGCGGCTGCTACATTGCGATCGCGATGAACAACTTGACAGGGCCTCAGGCCCCCTTCTACGCGAACGCGGGACCACCCTCGCGAACGCGATGGTATACTCCATAGAAAAAATGCGAACGCGACCCTGAGCCACGCGAACGTGAAGACCATTTTTCCAGGCCTCTCAACTTTACTCTACGCGTTCGCGACACACCCCACGCGAATGCGATGAACAAAACCTCTACAATTACACAGCTGAAAACCTACAATACTCTAAGTCCAAAAATCTTCCGATTCACCATCCGAAATCACCCCGAGGCCCCCGGTCCCTCAACCAAAAGCACAAATATGTTCTATTACCTTATTCAAACTTGCTCGAACCCTAAAAACACTATCATTAACATCAAAATCCTCAAATATCATCAAATCAAGGCCTAAGTTTTCTTTAAACTTCCGAAACTCACATTCGATCAAAAACCCAATCAAACGACGTCCGAATGACCTGAAAATTTGCATACATATCCAAAATCACCTAACAAAGCTAATACAACTCTCGGAATTCCATTCCGACCCTCGGATCAAAATCTCGCCTATCAACCGGAATTCACCAAAATTCAAACTTCGTCAATT
Organism: Nicotiana glauca; assembly: GCA_026770625.1. NCBI lineage: Eukaryota > Viridiplantae > Streptophyta > Magnoliopsida > Solanales > Solanaceae > Nicotiana > Nicotiana glauca. The sequence goes on along the minus strand of MU713487.1, from coordinate 10,542 downwards.
CAAGCGTAATTCTACACCGAGCCTCAAAAATCAATTCCGATTGCACTCCTAAGTCACAAATCATCTCCTGAAGCTAACTGAATCACCGGAAATCACATCCGAGCCCTCTAACTCACAAGTCAATATCTGGTTGACTTTTCCACTTAAGCCTTCCTTAAAGAGACTAAGTGTCTCATTTCTTATCAAAACCAATCCAAATCAACTCTCACACACCACATACCGATAACTAAACATGAAGAAGCAATAGACAGAGAAAACGGAGCAGTAACACATGAGACGACGGGTTGGGTCGTCACAATGTGCTACCACTGCGAGCAGACCCCAAGCTACAAAGCCTACCACCTCTTCTATGCCTAATGGGGGCATTGGGGAAGTTATCTAAAATGGGGGTTCTCCTAGGGTTAGGATGATGTCATGACGAAGAAGATTGAAGAGAAGAATAACTGAATAAGGAATTTGAAGAATTAAAGTGTTCAATAGGCTTTATGTGGTAAAAGACAAGTAAAGAAGTTATATTTATATCAATGGGTAACCGGTAAAAGGAAAAAGTATTGTAATAGAAGGGCCATAATAATGATAACTGACACTTCATGAGAAGGGAAGCCGAAAAAAAGGCTAAGAAAGTGCTGCAAAACTGTGGAACCAAAAAGAAGATGTTACACATCAAATGGAAGTGATAATTGAAGCGTCAATCAGACCATTAATGGTGACAAAAATTCTCTTCTAATGAAATCCACTTCCCAAATATTCAAACCGATGAATAAATAGAAAGTGGGGGGAATATCTATATTATGGAAATTATAATAGTGACGTGTCAAGACACGTGGATCGGTCAAATGGTCAAAGAATCGCAATCAGTCATGGGTCAGGAGTTATGATAGATACAAGCAAAGAAGAAGGAAGAGGCACGGGACATCAGATAAGTAACATGGCTCCCATACCTATTTAAGCCATTTATATCCAGGAATCAGAAGGAATGATCTGACTATAGAAAAGAGTGCAGATACGACATTTAATGAGCATTAAATGCTGAATATGTTAGAGAATATATTTGGAATGTAATGATTGTGTAACGCAACATTGAATGTCTTTAATTACTCATAATAGCCTCATTATGATTCAGGTAAAACGTATATTCTCAAAGGTACCTATAAAAGGGAGATATATTGTCAGTTGTAGAGGAGGGCAACATTATTGAAAAATACATTGGCATTATTCGTTTTTCTTGATTATTATCTTACTACTCAAAAATATTTCCTTTTTTTCATTTTCTTGATTATCAGTAACCCCAGTTCTTCTAAATTCTAGCTTTAGCTAAAATCCTATTTTTTTGGTTAAACAAATTGTTTCCATTGCCGGGAATCTGATAATCTATTTTCTCTTCGCTTAACTTTCCTTGTTGCATCAACTATGGCAAACAACAATGATAACACTCAAGGAAATTAAATGAACCAACAAAATCAGGGAGATCCATAGAATATTAACATTCAAGTTCCAACTCCACGAGGCTCACCACGGCAATCTTGTGAGGGTACTCCTGAGGGGTCTCACGTAAACGAGCATGCTCAATTTGAAAATGCTGAAGCTGTTGACGATGCTTTGCAAAAATTAATTGTAGCTTAAGTCAGGAAAGTTGTTGAGGCACTTGTTAATCAATTATCTATTGCGGCAACCACGCCTACTCCAAATAACAACACTTTGGAAAACACTCGTTCCGGGCTTGTTAACTCAGGCGGTGGTGGAACACCCAGAGAATCGAAGGAGAGAGAACCAAGTAATGTGTTTAATTCCGATTTGGAAAATTTAGTACTAACCTTGCAGAAACATCTCAAGGAGCAGAGTGAGTGCATAAAGCTGATACCTGGGATGCCACCCATAATCAAGGGAGTAGATATGGATCGATATTCACAACAACCCTGCAAGCCAAGTGCTGCTACAATTCTAATTCCGAAAAAGTTCAAAATGCCTGATATTCCAAAATATGATGGAACAACAGACCCACGAGATCATGTGACTGCATTCACAATGGGCGTAAAAGGCAAAGATTTGTCTAACCAAGAAATTGAATCAGTATTAGTCAAAAAAAATTTGGTGAAACACTCACCAAAGGAGCGTTAACATGGTATTCTCTTTTACCCAAAAATTATATAAATTCTTTTGCTGAGCTTGCAGATTCTTTTATCAAAGCACACTCGGGAGCTCAAAAAGTTGAAAAAAAAATGGAAGATATCTTCAAGATCAAGCAAGGAGACTCAGAATTTCTTAGGGAATTCGTGGACAGATTCCAACGGGAAAGAATGACATTGCCGCGTGTACCTCACAACTGGGAAGCCATAGGCTTCACAAGCAATTTGAATGAGAAAAGTTCAGAAGCTACGAGGCGGCTCAAGGAAAGCCTCAGAGAATTTCCAGCAACAACATGGAATGATGTCTACAACAGATACAGTACAAGGATGAGGATTGAATAAGATATTATTTTATGACATAAAAAAGAAGAAAAAGTAAGCTCAAGACATGCAGAAAATGAAAAAAAGATCTAGTAAAAATAGGTCCGATCCGTACATGGGACCTGCGGGAAGAGACTCACGATCAAAGCAAGACAATCAGAGGTACGATCACAGATCGAGGAATAAAGAGTCAGGCTCGTCTTCAATATTTGGGAATGATCAAAACACACGCGAGTTACGAGATGATGACAGGGGTCTGAACGCAAGGTTTGGTGGTTACAATTTCAACGTGAGCACTTCTAAACTCGTAGCTATTTTAAGAAGTATGGAAGAAAAGGTACGGTGGCCAAAGGAGATGCGATCAAATCCAAATAGACGAAACCCTGATCATTGGTGCGAATTTCATAACGATCACGGGCATAAAACAACAGATTGCAGTTTTTTGCAGGGTGAAGTTGATCATTTGCTAAAACAGGGGTATCTCACCGAGTTGTTCAGTGAGAAAGGTAAACAAGCATACATGAAGAACAGGCACGAGCCTCCAAAACCACCTTCACCCAAAAGAACTGTCAATGTTATAAGTGGGGGTGAATATATCAATGGCGTCTCATATACTGCAGCAAATAAAATTTCCAAAGTAACAATTACTCACAGGAAGCGGCTATAGCATATATTGGAGGAAGAAAATATTACATTCAATAATGCAGATGCCGAGGATCTATTAACTCCACATAGCGACACACTAGTAATATCTTTACTTGTATATGACACTAACGTGAAACGCGTTTTGATTGATCCAGGTTGTTCTGTCAATATTATTTTGATACGAGTATTACGCAGTAACACCCCGTAAATTTGGCTTAGGTATGAATGAATTAAAGGAGTATTAAGGTTATATTTGAACATGTGAAGTCCCATTGGGATGACTATGGGTGAGAATAGTATTTCAAAATCAAGATGGAAAGTTAGGTGCGTAAGATTTGACAAAATCGACTAAGTTTGCAGAAGGTTTGTCTTACAGCAAATTCTAGTGAAAATGTGTAAAGAATTGGGGAAAACGCAAAGCATAAAAGTTGTAGGCCTTTGAAATATCTTTCCCATTATATATTATAGAGCCTGAACGGATCTCTTTAGAAGAAGATATGACCAAATTACTAAAGACATACCACCATGTTATTTTGGCGGACAGCGAAGCGACCTCGCTTCGCCAAAGTAGACGCGGATTTTTGTCTTCCCTTGAATGCAATGGACAGTGAAGCGAGGACACTTCACTAGAGTAGACGCACCCCAGTCCCCAGCTCTTTTAAACCAATTTTAGGGTTCATTTTTCCCTATTTCTTTTGGACGAGTTTTGGGGTGTTCTCCCACCCTCTCAAGACCTCCAACCCCTCCTATCTTCAAGGTAAGCAATCTCCATTAACTTGGTGTGAAATTCAATCATTTTTACACTAGTATTGACGAAATCTACTCATAAAACACATATATCTTCAAGAACCCAAAGGAGGATTTTGCAAGATTTCTTCAAAAAAGGTAATCCTACACCCTTAGACTTACATGTATGAATTTATTATGGGTATATGAGTGTGAATTAAGTATTGGGACTCTTAGTGTGGTGATTAGAAGCCATAAGTTCTCAATATAAATACATAATTAGTGTAGAGATTGGAAGGTGATTATTTGATGGAATTTTGTTGGTTGGGAGTAGATAGATTGTCATACATATGATGTTAGAAATTATAAATTGGTTAGTCATGATGGTGTGACGACCCGGCCCGTTGTCACGTGAGTTACCGCCTCATTTCCCCCATATTATGTTGCTCTATGTTTCAATATCAGTATTTGAATAGATCGGATAGAAATGAATTGGTTTTAGTTGGAAATGAGACACTTAACCTCTTAGAAGAAAGCTTGTTTTGGAAAAGTCAACCGGAAGTTGACTATATAGTTAGAAGGCTCGGATGTGAATTTTGGTGATTCGGTTAGCTTCGGGGGATGATTTTGTGACTTAGGAGTGCGATCGGAATCGAATTTGGAGGTCCGGTGTAGATTTAGGCTTGAATTTGCGAAGTTTGAATTTTGGCGAATTCTGGTTGATAGGTGATATTTTGATCCAATGGTCGGAATGGAATTTTGAGAGTTGCAGTAGCTTCGTTAGATGATTTTGGATATGTCTGTAAATTTTTAGGTCATTCGGACGTCGTTTGGTCGGGTTTTTGATCGATGTGCAATTCGGAAGTTTTTAAGAAACTTAGGCTTTGATTTGATGAAAATTGAGGATTTTGATGTTAACGATGGCATTTTGATGATTCGAGCAAGTTTGAATAAGGGAATAGATCGTGTTTGTGCTTTTGGTTGAGGTCGCGGGGCCCTCGGGGTGAATTCGGGTGGCTAACGAGAGAATTTGAAGTTGGAAGTTTTGCTGGTTTTGTTGCAGCAGGTATTTCTGCCTCTGCGGAAGGGAGACTGCAGATGCGGCTTCGCGGAAGCGGAAGAAGCTCTACAGGTGCGAAATGGTGAGGGTTCAGCAGTTTCCACATAAGCGGAAGTATTGACCGCAGGAGCGGTATCGCGGGTGCGAGTTTTGGACCGCAGAAGCGGTCATGCCCCTTAAGCGAATGTCCGCAGGAGCGATAACCGCAGGAGTGGTAACCGCAGAAGCGGTTGTGTGGCCGCAGAAGCGGATAATTGCCTCAAGTGAAAGGTACACAAAAGCGGACGTTAACCGCATAAGCAGAAGACGCAAAAGCGGTATTAAATCCGCAGAAGCAAAAATCGACCTGGGCAAAAGGGTTTTAATTGATATTTCATCCGCGAGCCTATGTTATTTTTCCTCCATTGTTGAGCGATTTTGGAGCTTGAGAGAGCTATTTGAAGAGGGATTCAAGGAGGAATGATTGGAGGTAAGTCTCATGGCCTAGAAACATTATCGATTTTAACCTTTAAATTCATGAAAATTGGTTAAAAGTGAAGAACTAGGGCTTGAGTTTTGATAATTCAAATTGGAATTTGATAGGTCATTTGA
>MU713484.1:144270-159220 GCA_026770625.1 Nicotiana glauca | reverse complement strand
CCCTCCATAGATGTCTTGCATTTTGTATCGTGCCCCCTATGGTAGTTACTGGTAGATGTTATTGCATGCCTTTTATTTTATGGTTTTATGTGTAGTTAACTGTTTATGCGATTTCTGCTGGAGTCACTAATGCTCTTTTACTTTTCTTTTTCTTTCCCCTACTCTTTCTCTTCCCTTTCTCCTGAGCCGAGGGTCGATTGGAAACAGCCTCTCTGCCCTTTCGGGTAGGGGTAAAGCCTGTGTACGTATTACCCTTCCCAGACCCCACTTTGTGGGAATACACTGGGTAGTTGTTGTTATTGTATGTGTCGGTCGGAGCCCTATTACTTGAGGAAAGGCTTAGATGATGCAACCTGTTCAGATTAGAAGCTTATGGTGTATCATAAGAACATCCATATCTGAAAACACCACACAATCTGAACCATAACCCGAGAAACTGCAGAGAAATAAGCTAGTTTATATTACTAAGGAATGGCAATGTTATATTTCAAATTGTTAAGTTATCTGTACATGTTTGATGACGCAACACAGCGTAATAAGAAATGCGATAAAGATAATGAGCAGAATTACTATCACTGCCATGGACTATGCTACATTAGACTACTTCTACAAAAGTCTGTTTAGAATGAAACTATCACCATTTTTGTGAGCTTCTTTTTATAATGTTATGTAAACTTAAACTTGTTTTATTGCAAAGGTGTACCAAACTCTCATAGTGAGACTTGGTTGTGTCCAATTATTATTTTTCTTGTGCTTTCATCAGTCCTTAGTTTCTACTGTTTTATGCTCTTTTTACTATGTTCTTGGATAATGCCATGGTTGGTTTAGATATGTCATTATCATCTGATAAGCATCCATCTTTCTTTTATAGGACTGTTTGCTGCAATATTTTCTTCCACTCGCTGTGGGCTTCAGAGATATAGAAGACGAAATGATTGGGTTAGTTTGTTAACATATTCCCTCTCACACCTTGTCAAAACAAAAACAAAAGATATACCCTCTCAGATCACAGCCTTAATTTGGACTCCTTTATTGACCCACTTATGGCTGTACATGTAAAATTATGCTACTATTGTTTAACTAGGAGAATTTATATGGAAATGCTGCTTCTACTATTTTTTCCAAATTTGCTATTATATTAAACCATATCAGGTTGTTTGTTTGGGGCTAAACAGTTGGTAGGCATAGTTAATAAGCACATCAAGGTCTACTTTTATGAATCTCGATGCGAAAGTAGGAATGTGTGTTTTCCTCCATTGTCAAGTTACAGTAATCATGCAATATATATGGAATTGGTTTAAATTTTGTTTTCATTCCTTTTAGGTGTGTAATATAGATTTAGACAACAGACTACAGTTTTTAGTTACCGTTTCATATTGTTAGAGTCCAATATGATATCCTGGTGAACTGATGGTAAGCACTGACGCATCACGTGTAGCCATAGGTGATATCTCAGAATTTTATATAGCTATGTAAGATTGTATGATCTCTGAACCTTTTTCTGTATAAGTGACCAATTGGAGGTAATGTTTTTGCAGCCAATATAAGAGCAACCGAAATCCCCTTTTGCTGGATGAAATCAACATTTAACATAAACAGAAATCATGAAAATTGCATATTCTTTTGGATGTTTTAATTTAAGAATAATAAACATTCACTGATCCAATAGAATCTGCATTTGTTTGGACTACATGATGCCTAATAACTTTTCTCCCAGTATCTTTTTCACTTTAGTACTAATTGAATTCGTGTCAATAATAAGCCATGGGTGTTACTCTCAACTAAAGTTATAAGATCGCTTTTACTTTTGCAGGTTAATGTATTGACTGCTGGTGTAGTAGCAGGGGCTGCTTTTGGTGCAGGCACCCGAAACTGGAAGCAGGTTGCTGGAGCAACAGGTCTGGTGTGTCTCTTGTGTCATGTTGCTGAGGAGTCTAGATAAAATTTCTCTGATTTGCTTAGAAGGGACTAAAATACTCTGCAGTAGTGCTGGAAATTGATGGACCCTTGTCTCCATCCATACCAGTCTGTGCCATAGTAACTATATCATGTTGATTGAGGAGCATGACACAGTGGAATGCTTCACTGAGTGGAAACGAGATTGAGCTAATTGAAGTTCATACATGATTTTTCTATGTCGATTTCACAGGCCATGAGTTTTAGGGAAACAAACCTAACATATGAATTAAAAAGCAAGTATATCTTTGTTATCGTTTTCACTTTAAATGGCCCCTAATCCCTATAGGACAATCATAATTCTCCAGGGGAATGTTGCTTGGAGTTGATCATAGGTTGGTTTATCTTCCTGTTTCTGAATTACACTGTGTTTTTGGGAGTAAAATCTAGATATGTAACTCACTGAATCTCTTTCAAATTCTTTTTCATCTCCATCTCAGTTTCATGGATGATTGTCTAGTTTCTTTAGCTAGGTTGTGCTGACATGAGACAAGCGATTCTTTTCCCGTGCTAGTATTTGTTTTCTAGTCTTGTGTTTAGTGCATTTTCCATTTGATTTGATCTTTTTGTCTCAGTAGATGATAATGGACGTGAAACAAATGCTCTATTCTCTTTGTATTCGTGTTGCATGCCATCTACCTTTTAGACTAGAGGCGGCTCCCCTTTCATTCTTATACTTACTCAAAAGATAACTCTGCCGTTTTAAATTAGATGAGGTACTTTCTTTTTAAGTCTGTTCCAAAATAAATGCTACAATTTCTAAATTTGGAAATGATTCAACTTTAAACTCTCTATTTTTCCCTTAATGAGATGCTTTTATAATTAAAGGTTTTTTTTTCTTAAACGCCGTGCGGAGTCAAAGTACTCCATCTAAATTGAAAAGGAGAGTATTTTTTATCCAGTTTCCATGAAAGTAATTGGCTTGTAGTAAATCTTTTTAGAAAACACAAGATAAATTTGCAATTTTGGTCCTTGATTTACTGCTTTATATGGTCTTTTGCTACTAACTTTAGTCCTTAAGCGAAGGGCGGTCAGCAAACTTAACGTAATAATAATTTAAGAATACAAAAATTTAACCTCCTCTTCAAACCCCCCCTCCCCCCCACCCCCCTCTTTCCCAAAATAAAAAAGGAAGAAGAGCAAGCGTCAAGCGTCATTGACATGGTTCTGCCTATAAAATATTGTTAGTGCTATTAACGTAGCCTTTTGTTGTTCTTGTCATTATAGAGTTATTGATTTTAATGTAACCGGTTAGTTTATCAACAAGAGATGTTGAGTTTTGAACTGAAAGATAAAAGATAAAACAAGAAAATTGGATAAAAGAATTATAAAGAAATAAGAAAAGAACAACGAAGAAATAAAAAGAATGCGAAGAAAAGGATGAAGAAGATAGGTAAATTTAGAAAGAAAAAAAAAAAACCTTGAAAATAACACTAATACCACATCGCTGCATTTTTAAAGCTCAAATGCGTCTCTGAGAGAGTCAATTCCTCTCAATCTCCAGGAGAGGGGGTAATAAATAGAAAAAAACTGAAGATTAAGGGGTAAAGAAAAACCCTTGTCGGTTACAACTATAGACAACTTTAGGGGGTTTTATACATTAACCCAAATGAAAAAGTTTTGCAAGGGGAACTGCATGGGAAAAGCTGTTATGAAAGGTAGTTTAAAGATTTATTTATTACGCTTAGGCCCCGGTAGTTTCCCTATTTTCTTAATACCTGTTAGAACTATAAGGCAGTACTCCCGTTAGAGCTCCTATTTCAATAAATATTCTCCATATTATTTTTGGAAAACAGTAATAAAATTATCATAATACAGAAATCTGTAAGCATGACAGGTTATTGTGATATTACTGGAATAAACAGTGTTCCTTTTATTTAGCAAATTCACTCCCAATACAATCTTTTTCTAATTTACTACAAATAACGCTTTACTGGTTATAAAAACTTTATTATAGAGAGATTTAAGGGTATGTCATACTTAAGTTGAAGTTGTAGTATCTTCAAAGTTTTGGTTAAGTTCTACTTTAGTTTTTTTTCTTTTTATTTTGCTTTTAATAATAAAAATTAAAGTAGTATTTTTAAAGTCTTTAAGAAAACTCCCTCGAAGCTCGCATTGGGTGGGGCACTGGCAACATGCTCTGAGACACACATGTGGGTCTTAGTTCGATGAGATTTACGCGTTGAGTGTCCTAATTGTGCATCCTAAGAACACTCAACGCTCGTCTAATGGTTGAATTGCGTACCCTAACTCCCTAAGAACTCAACGATTAGGACTTGTCTAGTGGCCAAATTGTGTACCCTACTAACACTCAACTCTCGAGGCTCGTCTAGCAATTTTTATGAAAATCATGTTCCACGAGACGATAATTTATAGAAGTTGGAAAATAATGACAGAAATATATAAAACACCAGCAGAAAATTGGCACAATTTAGCCTTCCGGATTTGTAAAGCTATGTTAAGATTTGCTCTCTCTGCCAAATAAACTAGTCTTTAAAATAGTACGGGAGAGAGAGTGTGATAAGAAAAAAGAATATAACTTTTTAACTTTAATAAATAAGGAATATCAAACTCCATTTTACAAGGACATGAAATGTATATATAGAGACAATGAAATTCTAAATATGGGGTATTAAATATCACGCAAGTCATATAATCATTCAGCTGATTATTTAAATATTGAAGTACAATATCAAATATTGTACTGCTGCATGTTTAGCGTACTTATTAAATGAGGATTTCATAGTAGTTAAAGTAGAAGAAAAACGGACGGTATTTTTAAGTAAATGTTTAAAACATTAAGGGGTCAAAGAATCATAACAGAAAATATTTAGGGGTAGAGAAGGTAATTTCAAAAAACTTGAGGCGAACGGAGCGTGAACTCTTTTCATAACCGTATAACTACCCCAGTTCTTCTTCCATTGAACTTCATTCGGTATTGAGAAGCTTCCATTCCATACATTTCAACTTCAACTTCGTTTTTCTCCATCGCTGAAAATGAGCAGTTCAGAGAACGTGTTTGCAGAGGTGATTGAAGTTGCAAAGTTCATTGATGAATTTCGCGGTCACTACTTTGCCCTGCCAAGCTACCAGGAAAAAATCGACTTATTGAAGGACCAAATCGAACACGCTCTCGAAAAACTCGACGCAATTCCTATAGGTAACCGAATTTTAGAAGAATGTATTGAATTCCGAGTTTCTAAATTCAGATGCATGCAATGAATTCTGTTTTAACACGATATGATTAGTATTTTGGTCTGAATCATATTTGTCTCTATGTTAAATTCTTAGAAAAGAGAGAATCGCAAGATGAGGCAGCAATGTACTTGTATTTGAGAGGAAAACTACTGGATGTATCTCCTGCATATAATCAGGAAGCAGAGCGTCTTCTGACCGATGCTGTGAGTCAAAATTATTTCTATGCATGCTACTATTTTTGTTTTTCCGATTTCTTTCGTTTCTTATCGATCGGCGGATTTCTGTTATAGGTTAAGTTGAATTCCTCTGTGGTGGATGCGTGGATATGCTTAGGAACTTGTGTTTGGAAGAGAGGAGATCTGGATAAAGCTAAAAGTTGCTTCAACTCTGGCCTTGAGCAGGTGCCGTCATTTTATGCATGCTGCTTTAATTCTTGAGCTGTAAGTTTCTTTACTCTCCAAAATTTCTGAAGTAATGGATTTAATTGTATTTATTGGCTTCAGGATCCGAATAATAAGCAACTATTACTTCAATTATCAGTGCTTGAAAGAAGACAGCCCATAGGCGAAACAGGTAAATATTACTATAAATCTGTAGCTACAAGCAATAAGAACTCGTAGCATTTTGATTTTGATACCAGCAAGAATCTATAGTAACTGTATTCACATTTTTAACCTTAATTTCGGGATTAAATCTGTAATAATTGTAATGACATTTTTTCGAAGTTTCCAATGCTATTTCTGATTACCTATTGTAATATTCTACTTTTCAGAGGTTGAGAATCCAGTAGAAATCATTAACGACTGTATCAAACATGTCAAGGAAGCAATCGCTCTGGATATCCAGGATGGAATATCATGGTGTAAGACTGTTTTTTTGTACTGAGAACCCCTCTACTTGCCATATGCTAAAGGTGTGCATTCGAATCGGTTTATCGATAAATCAAATCGATTATTAGTTATCGAAATCGAAATCGAAAAAATCGAAACCTTATTGAAACGATAACGATAAGCATATGTACAAATCGATAATCGATAAGGGTCAAAATAGAATCGATAAATCGAATGCACACCCCTAGACTGTAGACGTTTGTTAAATGAGTAATTATCTATTTGTGTAGATTAATATAACATACATAATGTATATATATTCCGCTATTATTTTGAAAGCGGCTATACAATATTATTTTTCCTAATCTATACCCTTTCCTTTACCCTGAGTCTCTTACCCTATTATTTCCTCTACCACATTTAAGGAATGATCATATTTAAGGATCAAGAGAATGAAGTTCAAATTAATGGAAAACAGAATTAGCCGTGATGATGTATTTTTTTTTTATACCGTTGGAGTGTTGGTGGCATACATTTGATCCCTTACTTTAGTTTTGTTGCATGTGCTTGTTGACATAATTTTTATATTATAAATGGTGTTCGTCTTATTTTAGCTTCTTTTGTCCATATTAGTTAGGCGCTTTTATAGCGATATACTTTCCGTGTAATCCCGCAAATTTTCTTTTTGGTGTTATCGATAACCGAATCAATAAGCCCCAAAATTGATAAATCGAAATCGAAAAAATCGAAACCTTATTGAAACGATAACGATAAGCATATGTACAAATCGATAATCGCTAAGTAATTATCGATAAGGGTCAAAATCGAATCGATAAATCGAACGCACACCCCATATACTATGGAGTATAATTTAGAACTTTGTACAAGACTGAAAAATTGAAGGAACAGAAACTACCTATGTTCTTGAATATGAACATAAAAAGAATCATAAAATTTGTACTTGTCTTGCAAATTGCATGTTATATTTCGCTTATAAGCACAGTTATTTTGGTGTCCTGCTATGTGAAATCAGAAGATTGATTATCCATTACCAAAATTTGGTTACATCCAAACTCGGGTTTCTTTAATGATCTTCCATATTTTCTGGCAGACATTCTAGGAAACGCATGTCTCACTGCCTATTTTGTGACGGGATGTTGGGACATTAATATGCTTCTGCAGTCACTAAAAGCATACAAGAATGCTGTGAGTATGCATCTCGCCAATTTACCTAGGCATTAAAGCTTCCACACAATATGCCTACTCCGTCGTCTCCCTTTTATCATTTTCCTCATGGGACATTCTGCAGTCTCTCTTCTAATTTTTCTCATGTGCTTCATATTTGTTTATTGACTCCGTAACATTTAAGGTTGTTTTGCAGTTTTAGGTCTACATATTTTACTCATAGCCTACTCTAAATTTGTGTTCTGTTTCAGCTGAAAGATGAGAGGATGAAGCTCAGTTCTCATATGTGTTACAACTGTGCGATGGTAAGGCTATTAGCCAATTCTCGTTCTAATTGTTCTAGCACATAAATTATGTGTACCTGAGATTTTCTTGAAGGTTCGTGGAAGCATGTAAGGAAAGGCTCTCTAGATTCACGTTGATTTAATGCAAGACTGATTGTTGCCTGCTAAAAGCAAACGAAATAGCAAAATCTCTTGATTATCATTCTGGTTTTGCACCTTGAGCATTTTATGCATAGTTAAGAAAGGACAAGAGACTTTCAAAGAAAGCATCTAATTTCTTCACCAGCACAATTCACGTCTGCTTATATCATGTTGTTTGCACTTTCTTCCTTCTCAAATCTCAATAAATGTTTTGGTGAATCTATGATTTGGTTCTATAGACGTACAAGTATTTTGAGGACTATGAGACGGCCCTTTCTGGATTTGAAGCTGCTGAATTACTGGATCCTGATCTTAATGGTCTAGAGCAAGCATTTAATCTGTATGAGATTCTTGAGGGAATAAACTCTTTCCTTCAGGTAAGTTTATTTAATTGTGGCTATTTCTTTTAAAATATTTGCAGTCATATTTTCTTTGTTCAGTTGGGAGACATTAAGAAATTCATGATAGAATTCTAAGAGAATTATGTTAAGTCTCATCAAACAATATCAGCCTAAAAGAGTTGGTTAAGGTGCCATAATCCATGAGATCACATCTGATTCATCATTGATTTTTCAAAGTCTGAAGCAGTGAAGCTCCCAGTTAGGGAATCTTCCTATTAAAGGATTATAATGACTAATGATCCACGTATATTGTCTGTCATAAGTGTGGATCTCAAGCTTGAGTTATTGCATCGTCAGAATTACATGCATATACTGTGCATGTGTTTCACGTCCTAACAACATGATATTTGTATCTTGAGATGCTTTCAAGTGCTGCTCTATATCTGCAAGTTTTGGCTTTGGAAAGTACTACAAAAAGGTTGCTCTATATCTGCAAGTTTTGGCTTTGACAAGTGTCACCATAGCCAGGAGAAAAAAAAGTAAAAGGGAAAAGGGAAATCTACCAAGACACAATAATTAAGTACTACAAAAAGGTTGAAGGTAACTAATTCCAAGAAAATATTCATGCACTGAGTATGTCACGTCCATAAGACAAAGGAGTTTTTCTCTATCAATCAAATCGTGTTACCCACTTAATAAGCTTAATGAGTCCCCATGTAAGAATATACTGACCTTACTGCTGGTCTTCATTTTTTAAAGCAAGAAAAAACAGCAATGACATCTCATGCATTAGATATTGAGTTTGTTTATGTCTACCACTTCTGACGCCTTTAACCTCATCTATTATGCATGAGATTACGAAGGATGTAGTTGAATAACTCTATCCTGTCTTTCAGGATCTGAATGGTTCTCCAACATCATCGCTTCCTACTGTTGAATCGCTAGCATCATCACTTGCTTCTGTTGATTGTAAGCTTTATATGCATCTTAGATAATGTTTTTCAAAACAGGGTGATATTGGATTAAGCTTGTTATCCATAAATTGGGCAAATACTTTCTTGTAGTGAATCCTACATATGAGAAAGCTACTGTGAACCGCCTAACTGAAGGTCCTAATCTAAGCAAAGCAGTCACAGGAAAAGTTCTGTTTTCAGTTAAGAATCCGAGTGAAATTCCAATGTAAGTTACCTCACCTTAGAAGAATCTACAGCAGTTCACTTGTCACTTTTCTCCTTTCCAGTATTCTCTTCGGAAGTGAAATTTAAGCAACACAGCTTCCCGACTGCAGCATTATTTCCTTTTGTCTCAGCTTCTACTCTTCATCTGCAGCTACCATGTTGTCTGTGATTCTGACCGCACATGCTTTGTGATTACTGTTTATGGCGTACGCAGCACTGCAGTAAGTGACACCTTTGGTTTAATCTCTGTTACCACATTTGTCTAATTTTGTCTAAGCTGACGAAAAACTGCAATCAATTTTAAGTATACTAGGCAACCATATCTGACAGTTAGTGATCTTCTCTCCTCTACTTTCTTTTCTTGGAAGAAAAATGTTACTAAGGAAGTTATAATACTACTATAGTACTATTGAATCCCAGTGAGCTACACACTTTGAACATAATGTACAGAAAATTGGAAGTGTAACTTTTTGCAGACTTCCTCCGGTATTTGCTCCATTAACTAAGACATTTAGAATGAGATAAGATTGCCATTTGTATCCCACTACACTCTCTTTATTCTGAAGAGCTGATTTTAAATCCAACGTGTCCATCCAACTCGATTGTTGATTAGGTTAATAAATTTATGACTTCTTTAAATTCTGCTATTTAAGTGTAGCATGGTGCTAATGCAGAATAAAGAGATGATATAAATCATAAAAGGAAAAAGAGAGAAAAGACAAAGAAAAGTTGACTTTACAAAACCTAGCTTCTTGTTTGCGAGAGAGCAAAGAGTAGATTAGTATGCATTGAGTAATCAAAATTCCTGTTCGAGTAACTTGCTGATGTTCAGTTGCTCAGTTTCCCGTTAGATTTTCATATTATAAGACCTTTAGATTCTCACATTATAACATTATAAACTATACTGTTGTCAGATCAAAGATGAAGATCAGGTCACACTACTGGATCCTTTCTACCATATCTTTGATTTTAAATCGAGAGGAAAGGTAACCTTCGATCATTTTAATCTCTGTTTCTTTTCTATCCATTGCTACTCTGGTTTTTCTTTACTTCCATACGTCTCAAGTATTTGCTCTAATTTGAAAGTTATATGTAAGCGGCTACAAAAGCCTTTTATTGGTGTGTATGTCAACGTTTCACATGTCAGCTCCATTCTGAATGACCTCCTTTTTTGTTTTATTTTCTGCTTAATATTTATTTTTCTCCCCTTCTCGGAGGACACCTCTTACTAGTGGTAATTTTTTAATGTTTAAATAGTATAACTAGGTTGGCTAGGATAACTGGATTTGTCTTTGCAGCTACATTTTAGATACAGAATTGGTAGATTTTGCACATTTCTACCCAGGCTATACCAACTCTCTTTCTTCACACTCCTAGTTGCTTACCCGTCCTGGAAAATTGAACTCTTGGTGCAGTCAAAGGCATACATTTCACAGGCATTGATTGGTAGTTTAGTTCTAATCAACTTTTCTCCTATTGCCAAAACCAGATTGTGGCCGCAACAATGATGTTGCCAAGATTTCCACCAATTGAGAATTTGAACGAAGTGATTGGAACATTGCTGTGCCCTTTCTTCACTGCAATAGATTGCTAACATAACAGTCATTCTTGTAATCTTTTGTTTTCTGCATGTGATAATGCTGTATTTTGTTATTGAAATTTCTTTTTCCTTCTCATCTATTCACATGTTATATTTTACTGCAGCACTATCAGTTCAAGTCACTGCGAATTGATTTCCTGGAACAACTTCGTGTGAATGGGGAAATTGTGTCTCCTGAACATGTAATTCATAGATCAATGTACCCCCAACTCAAGGAAGCATAAGGAATCTGCGTTCTTCTTTTACATGTGTGTAAGGTAACAAGATTAATACTGCTGATGGGTTCCACTGAGATGGATTTTCATGTAAATAGTGGTCAAGGAAACAAAAGTGATCGAATTTGCTGAATGCGCATCAAACTTATCGCTAGTCAAGCAATATGCATTTTAGAGCTGTGGTATTGTCTTTTTCAACTCCGTTTTAATAGTTCGTGCGATCTTAGAGTGCTTGTCTAGGCTCTTTAGCTCAGATATGCTGATATGAGATGAGCTTTTCTTCTTTCATATTATTTGTTTGTAGTCTGTGATTGGTGCATTTCAATTTGAGATGATTTTTTTTAGTCTAAGTAGATGATGCATGCGAAGCAAATGCCTATTCTCTTTGTTGTCTTGTTGCATACCATCCACCTGTCGGAACTTGAAGTTTTGTTACTTTGAATCCTTTCATTCTTGACCTTTCTAAGTGTAGTGCTTGCTCCAGAGATTTTAGAAGCCAAATAGTATGAGTTAACAGGAAGCAGAGAATGAGGAAAACCCATGAAATAAACCAATACAAGTTATACAAATCAACCCCCTATTGTATACTAGTTTAGATCAGGAACTGGCATAGCATTTATTTCTGCTCAAACTCCGAGCTAAACTTAAAGACAAGCTCTTCTCTTTGCCCATTTAGCGTTGCCTTAGTAACCAGTTTCTAAGAAGATGATCAGGAAAGCCGATGAATTTGTCAGTCCTATTGGATGAAAAGTTGTCAGCTATTTATTTTCATAATATAGGTTCATGTCTACAACAAAATTGTTAAAATGGAATAAATCGAAATACAAAATTGACAGACTTATATGAAGACCTATTGAACTATGTAAAGAACAAAGATCTCTGACTTCTGCCAAGGACATTTTGCTGTACTGAAAGAACATAAACAACAGGTCATCTTCTTCTACTGCACTGCATTTCGCCCTTTGACCAAAAATAATGTTCCAAAAACCCTATTACGCGGAGGAGACAGAGGAGCTATCTTCTTTGTGGTCACCAAATATACGTTGCCTAAAGTCTTGTACCATCATAGGTAGACCTTTCCTAAGAGGCACCTTTGGTTCCCAACCAAGCAATTCTTTAGCCTTTGAGATATCAGGTTTCCTCTTGTGTGGATCATCTGCTGTGTTGGGTCTGAACTCAATCTGAGCATTTGGATCAATGGTTTCCTGGACCACCTGCAACATGAATAACAAATTTCACAAAATTCTGTTGCATTCAATCAATAATAATGCAGAGTTATAGCCTCCAGGTTAGAGAGAATCTGATTGGATCGAAATAACGACTTTAGAAATGAAACGATTGAATCCGTAAAATCAAAGACTTGACAACAGAAAACAATGTCGTGCATCGAGTAACTTACCCCTGCAAGTTCAAGCATTGTGAATTCACCAGGATTTCCTAGGTTGAAAGGTCCCACATGTTCTCCTTCCATCAAGCGCATTAGGCCCTCAACCTTTCATAAACAACAAAAATCATACCCCATTATTTATTTATTCTATACTTATCTTTAAATGATAGGCAGTAAAAGGCTGAAAACGTAAACATAGAGCAATATGTGTATGAATCCAAAATTGACATACCAAGTCTGAAACAAATTGGAAACTTCTTGTTTGCTTTCCATCGCCATAAACCGTTAGAGGCTCCTTCCTCAAGGCCTGTATTGCAATATGAAACAATGTTTAGGGTGACCTATAACATCTTTCTTCTTAAGAGTGGTGGAAACACCCTAGGTGATACATTATATAAAATTTGGGCAGTTGAAAAAGGTTCACCTGAGCAACAAAATTGCTAACGACACGACCATCATCGATGCACATACGAGGCCCGTAGGTGTTGAATATCCTAGCGATCCTCACCTCAACGCCAGCACCTCTGTGATAGTCCATAGTCAACGTTTCAGCTGTACGCTTCCCCTCGTCGTAGCAACTTCTCACACCTGACGATACATGACACATCTCAACATTTTTACAGTTTTACATTGAAAACAACAAAACAGAGAAGCCAGATAATTAGCCTATCCGCATTTTCAGACACATCACATAATAAATTTGTTTTTATTAAGCCAATTACAATTCTAAAATAGATAAGTAGAGTATTTAACAGAGACAAATAACAAAAGTAGTACTAGGTGAGGTGAGGACTTAATTAGAAGACTGACCAATGGGATTAACATTGCCCCAATAAGTCTCCTTTTGTGGATGTTCCAACGGATCACCGTAAACCTCGCTGGTGCTCGTTAGCAAAAATCGAGCACCCACTCTCTTGGCCAATCCAAGCATGTTCAATGTCCCAACAACATTTGTCTTGTGAGCAGCTAGAGTCAAGGAATCCAACTTTTGTAATTACCAAATAAACGTATAACCACAGAAGATGAAAATAATGGAATTAAATAGAAACCAAAAAATATGAATTTTGAAGAAAAGGATATAATGGTCTTGACGGGGTTATGCTTATAGTGAACAGGAGAGGCAGGGCAAGCGAGGTGGTAGATCTGGTCAACCTCCACCAACAATGGCTCCACCACATCGTGCCTTATGAGCTCGAACCTCGGGTTCCCAAAGTGGTGCATCACGTTCTCCTTCCGCCCCGTGAAGAAATTATCAACGACGATCACGCTGTCACCTCTAGCGATCAAACGGTCCACGAGATGGCTGCCGACGAACCCGGCCCCACCGGTCACCAGGATCCTCAATCCCTTACGCTGCAAACCCAATGGGATCTTCCCGCCAGAATGTAACGACCCGATCCCTGCCCGGTTCTGGTAGATGATCCGATGAGCACGTGCAATGCTGTGAGACTGAGTTGACTCGGAGGGCAAGTGCGAATCGTAGATCGCGTTGTTTACGTAACTGTAACTGCCCTGACCGGAGGGAGCACGTGAAGAGGGTAACAGAGCGAAGATAAGAGAAGCGATGGCAATACCTGCAAAAAGGAAGACGAGACGTTTCTCTTTGAGCATGTAACGTACAGGTCGAATTACGTTTTGCCATGGCTTCCGTGGTTTGGGAGTGTATGCGTTGATTATATGGTGAGTTTCCTGTCCTCTGAAAACCAATTCAGAAGCCATGGCTATGGCGTCCTCCTCTCTCCCTCAGCTCCTACGTTTCTCTGTATGTGTCTTCGTTAGATAGAAGAAAATTAAGGAAGAGGGGAGAGGAGGGGAAAGTTACGCTGTTTGTATAGTTTGGTCGTGTATAGGATTTGAAATTAGTGTTGAAAAAGGATAGTAGGTGGTGAGAGGTCTCTGGCGCGTTTTGGGCTTATTTTTATAGGTCTAGATTGAGTCCTATGGTTTCTCTTAGGACCGTTTGATTTAGAAAAGTTCGTTAGTAATAGACTCCATCAAATAAAAATGACATCGGGTTTCCTGCCGTGTACCATGAAAAAGAGTACTTTGAGTAGAATATAAAAAATGTAAATTGTCAGTATAGAAGTTAAATACAAATTAAATTAGTTTATTCGTATTGAGAACAAGAATTTACAATTGAAATTGCAATATTTATGAGTACAAAGTTAGTGGTAAAAAAACTTGTCCAATTTGTTGGATCAATTTCTTTTCAAGTTAGATTTGTTTAGTATTGATGGATTTTAATTTGAAAGTAAGATTTTATTTTCAATTAAACTAATATTATTTGTGAAGAAACCAGAAATATTCTCCTACACTAATTAACCGACCTAATTATATGTGTGCGTGCGCGCCTACTAGTGTTTGTCAAAAACCAAAAATATTTATCAATAGTTAACACTCCTAAAAGCAGTATTAGATGATGAAAAAAGTGCTAAGGCATTTGATCAATAATTTTCTATTTCGGCAAATAATCGAAGAAAAAAAAGATGAAAACAAAGGAACCATTAGTATTATTTGGATCCAATTTTTTTTTTTTAAAAAAACGGTGCATACTCATAAATTAAGGGACGGTATTATTTGGTGTGACTAAATTTTGCAAAGTGTTGCCTCCACTTGTAACCGCCCCCACCCCCCC
>MU713484.1:101049-139375 GCA_026770625.1 Nicotiana glauca | reverse complement strand
CTATATATATATATATATATATATATATATATATATATATATATGTATATATATATATATATATATATATATATATAAAGTAGGGAAATTAAGTGCTGACATGTCACTTCTCATTGTGCAGGATTCATATTTATCTTTTTTCTCATATTTTTGCTTATTTTCCTTCATTTTAATTTTTTTTTCTCCTTATATGTGATTACTCAAAAAAATGTAACGGTTGTTGTAAATAATAGCTATTCATTATTATTGTGTACTTATTGCAACTTTTATTATGAAATCAATTCATTCATATAATTTGGCCAATATGCGTTGTGAATTTCAAAAGGCAAAAACATGAATACTATCGTACTAAATTCTTGATCCTTAAATTCTCTCAATAAGCATTTTTAGTAGCATGAAGGTGCATTGGATTCACGTTTGGAATTTTTTGTTTTGGGGTTAACAATTCACGTTTGAAATTGAGCAGTGGTTCTCCTTTCTTTTTGCAAGGAAGCCAGTGGTTGGCGAAGTGCATAGGATGCATATTGTGAGGTTTTCATCACGGACTACAGTTAAGAGCAGAGTTACAAATTCTAGAAGTATCAATTCTGCATCAAACATAAGTTTTATTTTTGTTGGTGAAGAAACAATTTTAACTCTTCTATTATAATACTACTTTTATGGGTGTCTCTTAATTACTCTCCTTCCTAATATTCATTTCATGTTGCTTGAGTTTTTTTTACTAATTTACTTGTGTGTGGAAAAGAGAAAAATGGTCCTTAGCAAGCAACCATTTTATTGCCTCAATATCACCTTCTGACATTCTATCATTGTGGCTTTATTTTTTCAGTTTTTTCTTATGTTAATGAAGAGAGGTAAGTTTACATTTTGTGCTTATTTGGTTTGTGTAATTATTTTGAACATTTTACTTCTTTTGCTTTTTAGCATTGTGTTTTGGATTTTCATCTTCATGACTTTTGTTTCGGCAGACACACTCAAAGAGAGGTCTGAGGCTAATAAATAACGGCTTATTCTTATTACCCCTTTCTTTGTAAAATAGGTATTTAGAAAAAAACACTCAATTGAGATATGATAGGAAGAATGCTTGTTGTTCAAAATGGGAGGGGGTGTAAATGAGGGAGAAATTTAAAAATAGCCAGATTTATAATTGGTCGTTCAAAAATAGCCAATTTCTAAAGTAATCGAAATTTAGCCACTTTTTATGTAAAGATAAACATGAGCGAAAACACTGTTCAAAACCCAAAAAACACTCAAGTATATTATGCTGGAAGTATGCTTGAACTCCAGCATATTATACTGGAGTTCCAACAAGTATATTGGTCCAGTATAATATACTAGAGTTTGGAGCACCAGTGCTCCAGTCTCCAGTATATTATACTGGAGCCAGCAAAGTATACCGGTCTAGCATAATATGCTGGAGTTCATACACAAGTGCACCGAACTCCAGTATATTATGCTGGATCGGTCTCTATTGCAGCAAAACGATGGCTATTTTTGATTGATCAGTCCAAAAACTAGCACTATACCGTACTATTTTTACTGTAAATGAATTGAATTTCACCCATTTACTTTTTCTTTACTCATAAATACTAATGGAGCCTTATTTGTGAACAACACTAAGAATACAAAAGTCTCTAATTATGAATAAAATTTATTTCTAATTATAATCACTATATGATGAGGCTCTCCAATTGGAAGGACTATTTATCGATATGCAATGGTTGTTTTTCACATATGTGTGTAATTTTGTTCCTTAGACATTTGAGTTTTAAATTCTTCGGCAATTTTTCCTGAATTACTTGCATTGAGTATAGTTATTATTATTGTATGGTTTATATTATATAATTTTTTTATAATATTATACGAACTTTTAATAAATAAATTTATATGAGGAATCGGGCGAAGCGCGAACCTATTAACTAGTTAATAATAATAAAGAGGAAAAACCAAAAATATGCATATCTTTTTCCCGTTTGCGGTAATGAAGAGTCTGACGAGCTGAGGAGAGTGATATGTGACCTATAATTACCTAACAGCAGGAGGCTTATGACTTATGAGTCTGCCTGTCCCCCTCCATGGAAATCCGAAAGTTACTTCAGAACCAAGGCCAAAATACAGTGGAAAAAGAATATATAAATGTCTCGTAGCCTCTTTGACTCAGTTTCTCCAAGTTGAGAAGCACTATTATTTATAAAAAAAATACTTTTTTTTTAAAGTTAAAATATTTAAAAAAGTGTAGAAGCAGATGCAATTATGGAGAAGCATAAAAAATTATCTTTTCAGAAGCACTTTTTTTTTATAAAAAAATACACTTAGAAGTATTTTTTAAAAGTTTAGCCAGACATAAATTGCAGCTTAGAAGTAATTTTTAAATTAATAGTCAAACACAAACTGTTTTTCACTTAAAAAAAAATACTTTTAAAAAAAACTTTTTTGGAAAAAAAATATTTCTCAAAATACACTATTTTCCAGCTTTGGCCAAACAAACTATTAGAGTGACTTTGACCGTTCACTTTCCTTGAAAAGTCATAAAGCTCATACATCACTATCCCTTCCCCTTACGAATTATTATAGTCTAATTATTATTATTATTATTATTATTATAGTCCAGTCTTGTTATTCCAAATTTAATTTAAGTATGTTTACTACTATTTTTATTCAATGTTGAGAGCAAATATGAAGTTTGAATCACTTTGCATAGTTCGAGGATAAAAATTTGACCATTTTATCTTGTAAAAGATTCATATATAGTGAATGTTTTTGTTTTTAGTCAAAATGGTCAAATTTAGCCAATTTAAGATAGATTTAATACCAACTATTAGTGGAGAATAAAATTAGACCATTTTGCAATTGAATTTACAGAAAATGGCCTAAAATGTCCCTTTACTATATGAAATAGGACATGTTAGCCCTCCGTTAAAAGTTGGTCTCTATTCTGCTCTTGCCGTCAACAAACGGGCTCGTATATGCCCTCCATCACTAACGGAAGATTCATAAAGCTACGTGGAATATATATGAGGGCAAGTTAGACCTAGTTCGAATTGTACAGGGGCATATATGAGTCAGTTATGATAGTCATTTCTAAAACACTTCACAACTCTATATCAGTTTACTTAAACACCTATTTGACAACACCAAACTAATTATCACAACAAATAAACTAAGTCATAGACACAAACATTCAAATGAATGGCAACGACTTTCCTTTATATGTTAGGAGAAGGTTTTTCAGTGCCCGAAGCATGAGGTAAGTAAATTTTTTGATGGGTTCTTTTAATTATTCCGATTTGCTTGTAAATTTGTTTTATTTATTTTTGGTTTATAGGATAAAAAATATTCCTATTGGGAATGGCAAGATGAACAGCTTCCTCCTAGAGTTTCAAATCTCATATGTAGTTTAAAGAAGGAAAAGAAATGCTCTCCAAAGAAAAATTTGATCTTGAGAATGTTATGATGCTCACGCTCGTCGATCATGGAAAAATAGAAGCCTTGGAATTGGAAAGAAATGTTTTAATGAAGAAAGTGACTGATTTAGAGTACTCAGTTGTGCTTGATGCTAAATTTCAGAAGAAGATGTAGATTTTCATGTGTGTGATATTGGGATGTCTTGTTATGTTCTTTTTATCAGTGCGAAATGATATGTAATGTTAATGTTATTGTGGCTTAATTGTTGTCTTTTATTATGTAATGAAGCTTTATGTTTTTATACAAGGATTAAATTAAGTCATTGCCGTTCATTTGAATGTTTGTGTCTATGACTGAGTTTATTTGCTATGATAATTAGTTTGGTGTTGTCAAATAAGTGTCTATCTAAGTAAACTGATATGGAGTTGTAAAGTATTTGAGAAATAACTATTATAACTGACTCATATATGCCCATGTACAATTCGAACTAGGTCTTACTTGCCCTCACATATATTCGACGTGGCTTTATGAGTCTTCCGTTAGTGATGAAGGGCAAATAAGAGCCTGTTTGTTGACAGCGAGGGCAGAATAGAGACTAACTTTTAACGGGGGCTAGCCTGTCCTATTTCATATAATAAAAGGGCATTTTAGGCCCTTTTTTCTCCAAAAATACCCAAACAACTTAGTTCGAATTTCTTTAAGTAGGTGGCAGAGTAAGGAAGGGTAGGTATGGGGCGGCTATAATACGATGGGACCTTTTTGTTTGTGGTTTATTTTGCTTTTGAAATGTTAAACGTGGCCCTAACCTAATATTTAGATCGCCTAACTTCTTAGAACTTTTGAATCATTGCAACCATTTCCTTTAATTTCCAAATATTATTGGCATACCATATGAACAATGGATTCTGTGACTGTGTGATTTAGGAAGGCAACTTTTTAACTAATGTTTCATTTTATATCCATCGTTAGTTATCATACTTCTTCAGCTCATCAATTTGGTGGCTGACATTATTAACCGGCAATTATTTTACTTCAAAATGAAAACAATTTGATACCTTTTTTATTTATTTATCTAAACACGGATTCTGTAGTGAACATATATGGAATGTGGTTGCAACTATCATCGAATAACCACCGCACTGATTAACTTGGAAGTTCTCGCCACTTACTCGATCGTAATTAGATAAAAATAATTCTGTTTACCATATATATTAAACTTTAGGGTGAAGGTAAACACAACTTTTCATGTACAACTCGAAAGGGGTAATCTATCCTTGTCATCCCTTTTTTTTTTTTAACGATCTTGGAAATATATTTATAGCAGGTTGAATATATGGCTAAAAAGTCCTCATAAATCATAATGGATAAACTTATTTTGATAACTTGGATTGAAGTAATACATGTAGTTATGGCCGAAGCTACGTGTGGTCTAGCGTGGTCAATTGAACACACAATGCCGAAAATTTATATTTTGTAACAAGATAAAATATTACTACTTGTTATTGATAAAAAAAAAATAGAGTTTGACCACCCTTGCCTAGCTCACTACCTAAGAGTGTTTTAAATTTTGAACTTTATTGATTTACAAGTCATAAAATCGGTGAAATTCTTATCGAGGAATTGGAGCTACAAATTTGTGAAAAGATTTAATTTCATAAAATCTTGATAGGAGCTAGGAGGTAGAGGGCGGCCTAAGAAGTATTGGGAGAGGTGATTAGGCAGGACATGGTACGACTGCATAATTTCGAGGACATGACCCTAAATAGGATGGACTGGAGGTCAAACATTAGGGGTGTAGGTTAGGGGGTAGTAGAGCTTTTCTTACTTCATACCCGAGGTGAGGCGAGGTTGGATTAGGGTTGCTCGTAATGAGATAAATATTCATGTTTACAACATCAAACTTTAGGGTGAAGGGAAACACATTTCCGTGTCATCCATTTTTTTGAAGAGCTTGAAAAAAGAAACACACACACACACACACATATATATAAGGTTGAATATATGGCTAAAAAGTCCTCATAAATCATAGTGGATAAAATTATTTTGATAACTTGGATTGAAGTAATATATACATGTAGCTATGGGCGAAGCTATGTGTGGTCTAGTGTGGCCAATTAAACACCCAACGTCGAAAATTTATATTTTGTACAAGGTAAAATATTACTCCCTCTGTTTCATATTAGTGAGGTAGTTTGACTCGGCACGGAGTTTAAGAAAAAAGAAGAAGACTTTTGAAATTTGTGGTCTTAAAAGCTTAAGAGGTGAAAAGTTTATAGGGCGATGACATTTGTGTGGCTATGAAAGATTCTCATTAAGGGTAAATGGGTAAAATGAAAGAGTTTAAAGTTGAATTATTTCCAAATTTAGAAATGTGTCATTTGTTTTGGAATATACTAAAAAAAAAGTACCCCATTTAATATGAAACATAGAGAGTACTTGTTATTGATAAAAAAAAAAATAGAGTTTGAACGCCCTTGCATAGCTCACTAGCAAAGAGTATTTCAAATTTTGAATAATCTTTATTGATTTACAAGTCATAAAATCGGTGAAATTCTTATCAATGAATTGGAGCTACAAATTTGTAAAAAGATTTTTCTACTATATAGGAAAGGCAAAGATGGTCGACCAAGGGCAGACTTGTCATTATGCCTGCCACCATCTTTGCCTTTTCTATATGGTAAAAATAATAATAAACAATAGGCATATTTTCTAAATTCCACAACTCTACGGTATTCTAGAAATGTTTTTCCCTTTCTATCTACTTTTTCATCCAACCAAACACAACATCAGCCTACCAGATCAAACCACTCTTTTCATTGTCCTAACTTCTCGCTCTTAATTTTTTTGTATCTTTCTTTCGATCTTCTTTCTATGTTCTTAGTTGGACTTTAAATTACTTTGCCTTTTGTCAAATTTTTAATGCGCTTTACTGAGCTTTTAGACTTCTTTTTGTCCCCAACTCAACCTAGATTTATCGAAATTTGAAAGTTTTAAAATAATGATTTATACTCTTTGTTACGAATTGATTGATACCGTTGGCGTTCTATAGTACTGAAGGGAAGCCCTGTTCCATTTTTTCGAGTGTCCATTCTTTTCTCACTATTATTTTGAATTTAGATCATATCGCTGCAAAGTACCAAAGGATCTTTGTCGGCAATTGTCTTCGATTAACTGTTGTTCCGAATTATTGCTTAAAATTATTTGATTTTCTTGATTTATTGTTTAATTCTGTCCTTTTTCTTTCTGCTTTCTCTATTTCTCCATGCATGATGCATCAACTTATCTTTTTTAAAAGGCTAGGTTTTGCCTCTATTTCTCCATTTGGGTCTCTCATTTATTTTTATATTTTATTTTTAATGTGTTGATTTTGATCTCATGTGCATATTTATTTATTTTATCTATGTATCTTTTTATTTTTTGTTATATTTGTTTTGCGGTCTGTGATTTTAGGTCTCCTTAAAATTCAGCAAAGCAGAGTAGGTGGTAGGGTAATTGCCAGGTATGGTGTTGAAGGGTTCAATCATATTTCAACAAGTTTAGTACTAAAAAAAAATGCAAACTTTGATATTCAACAAAGGTTGAAAATGAGTGTTTAAGATTTAAGAAGCACTGGAAACTCTTGAATAAAAAAAGTTGAAGAAGAATGTTTGAGAAGCACTAGAACTAGGAGATATGAAGTTCGAATGAGTTGATTGTCATTACAACAACATTGTACATACTAACTTACGCAATGTGTATGACATACGGCTGAAAGTTGAAACAATTGAATAATATTTTTTATTTTTATTACCATTTTAAAACTTACCGTTCTTCCTCCTTCAGCATGCATATATGCGAGTTTTTAGCCAAGTGATGTGAAGCATGTTATTTGTTTTACTGGAAAAATGCTGTTATTATTGTCTCCTATTTTGGCTGTCTCTTCTTCTTGTGGGTATATTTATATATTTTTTCCCGTTTTTTGGCTTTCATGATATTGCACATTTCTATGGATCTTGAGATTTTTTTGTAAAGGTAAAGTAATGGATCTTGAAATTACTGAGATATGTGGATTAAAAAAATGTGGTCGGAGTTCTCATGTAAAGGGTGATATGTTTTTCATGAATAGAGATGGGGTTGAAGAGACAACTGTTGAGTTTTCTTTTTACTATGAAAATATATTAAAAAGAGGGTGAATGGGAAATGGAAGAAAAATAAAAATTTTGAGTAAAATTTTAAGTTTCCCTCTCCTTTTAATGAGACTTTATCCCTCAGTGGCAGATGATAAGAATTTTGGTGGGTTTATATACAAATGCACTTCATGTAGCTCTTAAAGAGTCATGAGGAAGGCAAGCCTCGCGCCGTCGTCGTCGTCGCTCGCTCGGCTCGGCTTCGGATTTGGTCAAATGATTGATTGATTAATTTTTTGGACTAAATTTATTTGTTAATAGTAAATATTAACGTAATATTATCCGTGCTAGTAACAGATATTTTCCAATCCGTGTATTGTGTTGCACTAGCAGCCGCATGAGTGCTTACTCCATTGATTAAAAGGTACTCCATCCACCAGTGTGTAATTCGTTCTATCCTAGGTGGAAATAATCCATAACCTTGGGTACTAGGAGGGGATTAAATTCCTTAAGGAAACACTGTGAATTCAGTGGGCTTGAATTAATTACTGTTTTATTTATATTTACGTTTATATGCTAACGTTATTTTTTCCAGAATTATAACTTACAAATACAGGATAATAACCGAGGAACTAACAAGCTTAAGGAATTTAATAATTTTTATTTTTGTATTTGTGTTATCCTTATTATTCTAGAAACTAAAACCTTTGTGGTTTGTGTACTCCCATTTTGGAGAGCAAAACCTTTGTGGTATTTGGTTGGAGATTAAAATCTACGTAATTGTTTAACTCCAGTTTTAAACATTTATTAAACGTTTGTTTGTATCATTTTTTCAGAAAAAATGGCAAATGAAAGTGGAAACCAAGCTATTCCGATGATGACTGTCAACGCATCAACAAGCCATGTTCTGAAGGTGACTGTCAACGCATCGATAAGTCAAACACCGGCGTTGATACCGATAGAAAAACCCAAAAAAATTTCTGAGATTGATTTCAAGCGTTGGTAGCAGAAGATGTTCTTCTACTTGACTACGTTATGTCTACAGAAGTTCATCAAGGAAGATGTTCCTGATCTGCCCGATGAAACTCCAGAGAATGAAAGCTTTCTCATGACTGAGGCGTGGAGACTTCAAAAGAATTGTGGGGAATGCTGCTACATCAAAAAATGCTTGTGGACCCGAAGAGACGCTTTCTGTGGGGAATGCTGCTACATCAAAAATTGAAGGATATAGGAAGATATTTCTCAAGATGACTTCTGGCAAGGGCATGACTTTAAACAATGTACTTCATGTTCCCGAAATTAGGAAGAACTTAGTCTCTACTGGACTTCTTGTAAAGCACAGTTTCAAGTGCATTTTTGTATCCGACAAGGTAGTCATAAGTAAGAATGAAATGTTTGTAGGAAAATGTTACCTTACAGAGGGCCTTTTCAAGCTGAATGTAATAATTGTCGAAAATAATAATAAAACTTCAGCTTCTTCTTATGTGACGACCCAAAGGGGTCATCACCTATTTCCTCATTCGTTTTGTGCTTCTAAGGTCTTGAAAACCTCATTTTACTTGCCTCGATTTGCGTGCGCAATCTGGGCGCGTAGCCGGAAAGCTTTTATGTTGAAATATGTGAATTCTGTGAAAAATTTGAAGAATTTTGATATTAATATGATTAAAGTTGACTTTGGTCAATATTTTGGATAAACGGACCCTGACCCGAGGTTGGACAGTCCCGGAAGGTCCGTAGAAAAATATGGGACTCGAGCATGTGCCCGGAGTCGAAATCCGATGTCTAGAACCCGAGTAAAAAAATTTTCCTGTTAAATTATTTTTCTGAAATTGTTAAGGAAAATAGAAATGAAAATTGATTAAAAGACTAGGGTATCAGGCTCGTATTTTGGTTCCGATGCCCGGTACGAGTCTTATATATTGTTTAAGCACTTTCTGTGAAGTTTGGTCGAAATCGGACGTCGTTTGACGCGTTTCGGACCATAAGTTCCAAGTTTGAAAGTTCATGAAGTTTAGAAAGAAAATCATGTGTTTTAAGGCTTGATTTTATGTAAATGATATTATTTTGACGATTTGATCGCACGAGTAAGTCCGTAAGATATTTTTGAGGTTGTGTGCATGTTTGGTTTGGAGCCTCGAGGGCTCGGAGGAGTTTTGGATAGGCATCGAATTGCATTTCTCATATTTTAAAAATCTAGTATTGTGGCTTCTGCAACTTTCGCAAATGCGAAGCCAGGGTTCGCATTTGCGAATGCCCAGCTATCCTAATTGCGCAGGCTAGATCGCAAATGCGAAACCACCCCAAGTAGGCCAAGCTTCGCAAATGTGAAGCCAGTGATCGCAAATGCGACTGAAGGCCATCGCAAATGCGATGCCTCTTTCGCAAATGTGAAACCTGTCCCCCAGGCCTGGGTTCACAAATGCGAACCAAATTATCGCAATTCCCAGGCCTGCATTTTTTTCGCAATTGCGAACCTTTGTTCGCAATTGCGAACCTTTGTTCGCAATTCCCACATCCGAGGCCCAGCAAATTTTATACTTAGTCGAATTTTCATCACTTTTCACCATTCTTTCAAAACCCTTACACCATAGGCGATTTTTCAAGAGCAAACTTCATCCCAAATTACTTGTAAGTTAATTTTTACTCGATTCTTTCAATATTTAACATCATTAAATAAGTTTTCCACTTGAAATCAAGGATTTTCATGGGTGAAATTGGGATTTTTGGGTAGAACCTAGATTTTCTATAAATTGGGGAGTTGGACCTCGATTTGAGGTCCGATTTCAAAATAAATTATATATTTGAGTTCGTGGGGGAATGGGTAACCGGGTTTTGGTACGAACCTCGGGTTTTGACCATGTGGGCCCGGGGGCATTTTTGGAATTTTTGGAAAAAACATGGGAAAATCATTTTTATGCATTCAAATTGATTCATATACTGTTTATTAAAGTAATTGAACAATTTGTGTTTAGATTCGAGCGAATTGGAGGTTGAACGGCGAGGTAAAGCGATAGTTGAGGATTAAGTGGATTTCAAGGCTTTGAGGTAAGTGTTTGGTTTAACCCTAGCTTGAGGGAATAGGAGTTGAGTCTTGTTGCTAATTGCTATGTGATTGAGTACGATGTAAAGGCATGGTGACGAGTATCTATACATTGGTGTCTAGCATGACCGTGAGTCCTTATAATGTGATTATCATGAATTGGTTGTGAACTTCATATCTATTGGAGAATTTCAATATGTTGTGAATAACATGTGAACGGTGATAGGATCATTTAATTCCTAGGAGCATTGGCTCGAGTTGTGATACAAATATTGAAAGTATACGAAATAACTTGATTCTTTGGAGCGTTGGATCAAAATGGTAGAGAGAATTATAAGATAAGAGAAGTAAGAAAAAGAAAGCGTTGTTGATTATTCCCTTGCCGGGACATTTGGTTGAACTTGTTGGATTCTTTCCCTTGCCGGGATTTTTTTTGGTTAAATATTTGCTTATATTTATGTCCATTAATTGTGACTGTTGTTTGGGAAACCAGGCCGTTAAATGATATTGAGGAGCGGGTTGCGCGCACATTGAGGAGCGGGTTGCACACCGCAACAATGATATTGAGGATAGGGTTGCACGCCGCAACAATGATATATAAGGGTCGGGTTGCGTGCCGCAACAGTGATACCTGATAAATGGTATGGGTCGGGTTGCACGCCGTAACAACGATATTTGTGGAGTGGGTTTCACGCCGCAATAGTTATTGATACCATGTGTTTGTATTGAGTGTTGATTCCTTGTTCATTGTGAATCTAAGCTGCTTTAGTTTTGTTACCTGGGATTACTGTTGAGATTGTATCTCCCCATAGCATGTCTCCCCCCCCATGTTGTTAATTGCCTTGTATTCGATGTTCCGTTGTATATTTATAACTGCACAGGTTTATGTGGTGTCCAGTCTAGCTACGTCACTACTTCGCCGGGGTTAGGCTAGACACTTACCAACATATGGGTTCGGTTGTGCTGATGCTACACTTCTGTGCATTTTTGCACAGGTCCAGGTTTTGAGGAGCAGCAACAACATTAGTGGGGGAGCAGGTTTTCATTTTCACGAGACTGAGGTAGCCTTGCAGGCGTCCGCAGGGCCGACGTCTCTTCTTTATGCTCTCTTTTAGATTGTTGCCTCATTGTTTTCGAGACATTCTTTCAGACCATTGTATTTAGTATATTTTTAGTAGTTTGTGAGTACTGTGACTCCAAATCTTGGGTAAAGGCTATTATTGACTATTCTGCATTTTGATTCGTATTTATAAATCAGACTTCCACTATTATTCTTATTAAATTTCATGTTCTTTATTGATGCTATAAACTGTTGAAATAATTGTTTAGTAAGGGAAAGGTAGTTGAGTTGGTTTGCCTAGCTACCACGAGTAGGCACCATCACGATCCCGATGGCGGTAAATCCGGGTCGTGACAAGTTGGTATCAGAGCTCTAGGTTGCATAGGTCTCACAACTCACGGACAAACTTAGTAGAGTCTGAGGGGTAGGTACGGAGACGTCTGTACTTGTTCCCCAGAGTCTATTGAGTTAGGAAAAATCTCTCAATTGTTCTTTCTTGTTGTGCGATTTGGTTTCTCAAATGCTGATTGAATTTCTACTCTATTCTTTTGCAGATGGCGAGAACATGCGCTTCCTCATCCACCGATCAGCAGTCCGAGCCCCAGAAAGCTATGGTTAGGGGCAGAGGATGTGGCCATGCTAGGGGCCGAGGTAGGGGCAGGGCCCATCCACCAACCGCAACACCAATGGCGGACCCTCAGGTTGGCCTGGATGAGGAGGTTCCGGCCCCAGCCCAGACAGTTCCGGTGGGCCCAGCTCAGGTCCTAGAGGGGTTTATTGCTACCCGAGTTCTTCAGGACACCTTGGTCCGGTTGATTGGCCTCATGGAGAGTGTCACCCGAGCATGATTGCTCCCTCTAGCACCAGCCACTTCCCAGGCTGGAGGAGGGGCCCAAACTCCTACTACACGTACTTCGGAGCAAGTAGCTCTCCGGACTCAGATTCCACCGGTTCAGACAGCTGTGGCAGTTTTGCTGGGGGTAGTTGCACAGGCCAGTGATGGAGTGGCTATGTCCGCAGATGCCTTGTGGAGGCTGGACAGGTTCACCAAGCTCTTTACTGCTACATTCAGCGGAGATTCTTCTGAGGACCCCCAAGATTTCTTATATAGCTGCCACGAGGTTCTTCAGAACATGGGCATTGTGGAGTCCAATGGAGTTGATTTTACGGCTTTTCGTCTATCTGGATCCGCCAAGACTTGGTGGAGGGATTACTGTTTAGCCAGACCGGCAGGGTCGCCGCCTTTGACTTGGGATCAATTTTCGGAGTTATTTCTAGAGAAGTTTCTTCTCGTTACTCAGAGGGATGCTTACCGGAGGCAGTTTGAGCGCCTCCAGCAGGGGTCTGTGAAGGTCACCCAGTATGAGACCCAGTTTATCGATCTGGATCGCCATGCCCTCGTTATACTCCCCACTGATAGGGAAAGGGTGAGGAGATTCATTGATGGTTTGATTCAGCCTATTCATCTTTAGATGGCCAGGTAGGCGGGTTGTGACATTACCTTTTAGGAGGCAGCCAATGTGGCCCGGAGGATCGAGATGGTTCTGCCACAGGGGGTGGTCATAGGGCAGACAAAAGACCCCGTCACTCGGGTCGATTTGGTGGTGCCTCATCTGGAGCTAGGGATTCTTATGACAGAGGTCAGCACTCCAGGCCCTTTCAGTCAGCCTTCCCGGCTTCGTAGGGTGTTACAGGTGATCGTGGTTTTCATGGGCAGTATTCCGATCGGTAGACACTCAGTGCACCGCCAGCTCCCATCAGTGCACAGCCTCTTCAGAGCTTTCATGGAGGTCATTCGGGTCATCAGGGCCAGTCTCATCGTACGGAGGGATGTTATGAGTGTGGTGAGTATGGTCATATTAAGAGAGCTTGTCCGAGATTGAGGGGTACACAGTCGCAACAGCAGGGTCCTCGCCCCATGATTCAGGCACCAGATGACCCACAGCCTGCCTAGCCAACCAGGGGAGGGGGTAGGGATCATAGAAGTAGAGGTCAAGATCGTAAAGGTGGAGGCCAGCAGTAGGTAGCCGATCGTCCCAGAGACATGGTTTAGGGAGGTGGGGCTGAGCCCCAGTTTTATGCTTTGCCAGCCAGACCAGAGGTCGAGTTGTCAGATGCCGTTATTTCAAGTACTATTCTGGTTTGTGATAGAGATGCGTCAGTGCTATTTGACCCTACGTCTACATATTCATATGTATCGTCCTATTTTGCACCCTGCCGGCTATGTCTAGTTATGCTTTGGACATTCCTGTTTATGTATCTATACCGGTGGGTGACTCCATAGTAGTCGACCAGGTGCATCGTTCCTGTGTGGTTGTGTTTGAGGGTCTTGAGACCCGTGTTGATTTACTGCTTTTAGATATGGTGGATTTCGACGTTATTTTGGGGATGAATTGGTTGTCCCCGTATCAAGCTATCTTAGATTGTCATGCCAAGACCGTGACCTTAGCTTTGCCAGAATTGCCCCGACTAGAGTGGAAAGAGACCTCAGGTCATGCCACCCGCAGTGTTATTTCATATGTTAAGGCTCGACGCATGGTCGAGAAGGGGTGTTTAACTTATTTGGCGTATGTTCGCGACTCCTGCGCAGAGGTTTCTTCTATTGACTCTGTTCCTATTGTTCGAGAGTTCCCCGAGGTCTTCCCTTCAGACCTGCCGAGTATGCCACCTGACAGGGATATTGATTTCTGTATTGATCTGGCTTCGGCCACGCAACCCATTTCTATTCCGCCGTATCGCATGGACCGCCAGAGTTTAAGGAGTTAAAAGATCAGTTGTAGGATTTTCTAGAGAAGGGTTTTATCATGGCTAGTGTTTCTCCTTGAGGTGCGCCAGTGTTATTTGTGAAGAAAAAGGATGGATCGATGAGGATGTGCATTGATTACCGGCAATTGAACAAAGTGATGATAAAGAACAAGTATCCACTGCCGAGGATTGATGATCTGTTTGACCAGCTTCAGGGAGCAAAGGTGTTTTCAAAGATAAACTTGAGATCTGGCTACCATCAGCTGAAGATTAGGGCGTCTGATGTCCCTAAGACAGCATTCCGCACTTGGTATGGGCACTACGAGTTTTTAGTCATGTCATTTGGGTTGACCAATGCCCCAACAACATTTATGGAGTTGATGAATCGAGTGTTCAGGCCATATCTAGACTTATTCGTGATAGTTTTTATTGATGATATTCTGATGTACTCCTACAGCCAGGAAGAGCACGAGCAGCACCTCAGAGTGGTTCTCCGGACTCTGAAGGATAGTCAGTTATATGCTAAGTTTTTGAAGTGTGAGTTCTGGTTGCGCTCAGTTGTATTTCTGGGTCATATTGTATCAGCAGAGGGTATTCAGGTGGACCCGAAGAAGATTTAGGCAGTCAAGAATTGGCCTCGACCAGCTTCAGTGACCGAGATTCGGAGTTTCTTGGGGTTAGCAGGTTATTACCGTCGGTTCGTAGAGGGATTTTCTTCTATTGCAACCCCGATGACCAGGTTGACCCAGAAGGGTGCCCAGTTCAGGTGGTCGGATGAGTGTGAGGCGAACTTTCAGAAGCTCAAGACAGCTCTGACTACGGCACCGGTGTTGGTTTTTCCCACTGGTTCAGGGCCTGACACAGTCTATTGTGATGCTTCCCATATTGGGCTAGGAGCAGTATTGATGCAGGATGACAAAGTCATTGCCTATGCTTCGAGGCAGTTGAAGATCCATGAGAAAAATTATCCGGTTCATGATCTAGAGTTGGCAGAGGTTGTTCATGCTTTGAAGATTTGGAGGCATTACCTATATGGTGTGACGTGTGAGGTGTACACGGATCACAAGAGCCTTCAGTACCTGTCCAAGCAGAAGGAGTTGAATGTGAGATAGAGGAGATGGCTAGAGTTGTTTAAAGATTATGATGTTACTATCTTATATCACCTGGGTAAGGCCAATGTGGTGGCCGATGCATTGAGTAAGAAGTCCGCCAACATTGGTAGTCTTGCTTATATCCCGGTCAGCCAGAGGCCGCTTGCTTTAGATGTTCAAGCCTTGGCCAATCAATTCGTAAGATTAGATATTTCTGAGCCCAGTAGGGTGTTAGCTTGCACGGTTGCCCGTTCTTCTCTATTGGAGCGTATCCGTGATCGATAGTTTGATGATCCCCATTTGTGTGTCCTGAGAGACATGGTGCAGTGTGGAGGTGCCACGAAGGTTACCTTAGATGATGATGGTGTTTTGAGATTGCAAGGGCGAGTTTTTGTTCCCAATGTTGATGGGATCCGAGAGTTGATCTTAGTGGAGGCCCATAGTTCTCGGTATTCTATTCACCCGAGTGCCGCGAAGATGCATCAGGACTTGCAGCAACATTATTGGTGGCGTAGAATGAAGAAGGATATTATTGCATATGTGGCTCGGTATTTGAACTGTGAGCAGGTCAAATATGAGCATCAGAGGCCTGACGGTTTGTTTCAGAGGATTGAGCTTCCCGAGTGGAAATGGGAGAGGATTACCATGCACGCCGCAACGACGATATTTGTGGAGCGGGTTGCACGCTGCAATAATTATTCATACCATGTGTTTGTATTGAGTGTTGATTCCTTGTTCATTGTGAATCTAAGCTGCTTTAATTTTGTTACCTGGGATTACTGTTGAGATTGTATCTCCCCATAGCATGTCTCCCCCTCCCATGTTGTTAATTGCCTTGTATTCGATGTTCCGTTGTATATTAATAACAGCACAGGTTTATGTGGTGTCCAGTCTAGCCTCGTCACTACTTCGCCGGGGTTAGGCTAGACACTTACCAGCACATGGGTTTGGTTGTGCTGATGCTACACTTCTGTGCATTTTTGCACAGGTCCAGGTTTTGAGGAGCAGCTGCAGCATTAGTGCGGGAGCAGGTTTTCATTTTCACGAGACTGAGGTAGCCTTGCAGGCGTCCACAGGCCCGGCGTCTCTTCTTTATGCTCTCTTTTAGACTGTTGCCTCATTGTTTTTGATACAGGCAGCTTATATAATTCTTTCAGACCATTGTATTTAGTATATTCTTAGTAGTTCGTGAGTACTGTGACACCAAATCTTGGGTAGAGGCTATTATTGACTATTCCGCGTTTTGGTTCGTATTTATAACTCAGACTTCCGCTATTATTCTTATTAAATTTCATGTTCTTTATTGATCCTATAAACTGTTGAAATAATTATTTAGTAAGGGAAAGGTAGTTGAGTTTGCTTGCCTAGCTACCACGAGTAGGTGCCATCACGATCCCGATGGTGGGAAATCCGGGTCGTGACATCTTCCTTACTTGAGTCAAATAATTTATGGCATGAACGATTGAATCATGTCAATTATAAAACCTTGCGGAAAATGATTAACTTGGAAGTACTGCCTAAGTTTGAATGCGAAAAATCAAAATGTCAAATATGTGTGGAATCTAAGTATGTTAAACATCCTTATAAGTCGGTCGAAAGGAATTCAAATCGTTTAGACTTAATTCACACAGATATTTGTGACATGAAGCCAATATCATCTCGCGGTGGAAAGAAGTATTTCATAACTTTTATTGACGACAGTACTCGATATTGCTATGTTTACTTACTTAATAGTAAAGATGAAGCAATAGACGCACTAAAGCAATACAAAAATGAAGTTGAAACAAAACTTAATAAGAAAATCAAAATGATAAGAAATGATAGGGGTGGTGAATATGAATCTCATTTTGAACAAATATGTTTAGAATATGGAATTATTCATCAAACAATGGCCCCTTACACGCCCCAATCCTATGGGATTTCAGAAAGAAAAAATCGTTCATTAAAGGAGATGATGAACGCATTGTTGATAAGTTCTGGATTGCCACAGAACTTGTGGGGGGAAGCCGTTCTTACGGCTAGCCGAATACTAAATCGAGTACCCCATAGCAAAACACAATCTATTCCATATGAAAAATGAAAAGGAGGGAAGCCCAACTTGAATTATTTGAAAGTGTGGGGGTGTTTGGCAAAAGTGCAAGTTCCTAAACCCAAAAGGGTAAAAATAGGACCGAAAAAAGTTGATTGTGTTTTCATAGGATATGCGACCAATAGTAAAGCATATCGATTTCTGGTTCATAAATCAGAAAATCCCGATATTCAAAATAATATGGTTCTAGAATCAGATAATGTTGAGTTCTTTAAAAATATATATCCGTATAAAAAGGAATGCGAGTCGATTGGTGAAGAATCTAAACGACCTCAGAAAGAAAAAAAATAAAGTACATTTAATCAGGAAAATCCAAGACGTATTAAACGTCAAAGAACGTCTACTTCGTTTGGATCAGATTTTGTGACTTTCTTATTGGAAAATGAGCCTCGAACATTTAAAA
The DNA here is from genome assembly GCA_026770625.1 of Nicotiana glauca. Taxonomy (NCBI): domain Eukaryota; kingdom Viridiplantae; phylum Streptophyta; class Magnoliopsida; order Solanales; family Solanaceae; genus Nicotiana; species Nicotiana glauca. The sequence continues at coordinate 121,436 of MU713484.1, read as the reverse complement.
AAGCTATGTCTTCTTCGAAATTATTATTCTGGAAAGAGGCAGACAATAGTGAAATAGAATCCATATTGAACAACCATACATGGGAATTGGTTGATCTTACTTTCGAAAATAAACCTTTGGATTGTAAATGGATTTTTAAAAGAAAAATGAAAGATGATGGCACTATTGATAAATTCAAGGCAAGACTTGTTGTCAAAGGGTATAGACAACGAGAAGGTCTTGACTACTTTGATACATATTCTCCAGTGACGAGAATTACGTCCATACGAATGCTAGTAGCTTTAGCTGCAGTTTATGGTCTTGAAATTCATCAAATGGACGTAAAGACAGCCTTCTTAAATGGAGATTTGGAGGAAGAAATCTACATGGAACAACCTGAAGGGTTTGTGGTTCCAGGTAAAGAAAAGAAGGTATGTAGACTTGTTAAGTCCCTCTACGGACTAAAACAAGCACCCAAACAATGGCATGCGAAATTTGACCAAACAATGTTGTCAAATGGTTTTAAGATAAATGAATGTGATAAATGTGTGTACATTAAAAATGTTCCAAATCACATAGTCATTGTTTGCCTATATGTGGATGATATGCTGATAATGAGTAATGACATTGCAAACATAAATGCGACTAAGCATATGCTAACTATCAAATTTGATATGAAGGACTTGGGAGTTGCAGATTTAATTCTGGGGATTAAGATCCAAAAGACTCCTCAAGGTTTGGCATTGTCACAATCTCATTATATTAAGACAATAATTGAAAAATTAAAGCACTTAGGCTTTAAAGTTGCAAAGACTCCAATTGACGTGAATCTTGCATTAGCAAAGAACAAAGGCCAAAGCATATCACAATTGGATTATGCTCGTGTGTGGGATGCTTAATGTACATCATGAATTGTACACGACCATATATAGCTTGTGCTATAAGTAAACTGAGTCGATACACGGGCAATCCAGGTCAATCTTATTGGATGGCCATGAAACAAGTTTTGGGATATTTAGAACATACCCAAAACTTTGACTTGCACTACAGTAAATATCCTGCGGTGGTCGAAGGATATTATGATGAAAATTGGATCACCGGTTCAACTGATTCGAAGTCCACAAGTGGATATATATTCACTATTGGTGGAGGAGCGGTATCTTGAAAGTCGTCCAAACAAACATGTATTGCCCGCTCTACAATAGAGGCTGAGTTCATAGCCTTAGATAAAGCCGGTGAAGAATTTGAATGGCTCCAAAATTTTTTGGAAGACATTCCATTTTGGCCCAAACCATTGGCACCAATATGCATACATTGCGATAGCCAAGCGGTAATTGGAAGGGCTGGGGGCGTTATGTATAACGGTAAATCTCGTCATATACAACGAAGACATAAAACCGTTAGGCAATTACTCTCTATAGTAATTATCACGATTGACTATGTAAAGCTAAGTGATAATGTGTCGGGTCCACTTATAAAAGGCCTAACTAGAGGGGTAGTTGAGAAATCATCGAGGGGAATGGGACTATGGCCGAGAACAAATCATTGTGGCGGTAACTCTACCTAGAAGATTGGAGATCCCAAGATCCAGGTTCAAGGAGATCAAACAAAGTCATTAATGACGGTTCAACATTGTCAACAAAAATCTTGGACCATTCTCGCGATGAGACAATGTTCAGTACCAAGGATAAAGCATTAAGGCTTTTTAATGATTTCTAAATTTGATACGGGGTATATCAAATAGTGTATCTACATGATGACACGTTTAGGAATCACCTATGTAAGTGTGAAGTGTTAACCGCTTCAAGGAGAATTCTGCAAGGCCAGTTCTCTACGCACTTATAAAACCAGACGATGTTCATGGCTGAAACGAACACAACAATGAGAACCAAAGACGGTTAAGGGTTGATTGTGTGACTTATGGTTGTCTAGGTATACATTAAAGTGCGACGGTTCAAAGATATCAAATCTACCAATCGACCGAGTATATCCGACATAAGTTCACTACGGAAAGTTCAAAGGGAAACCTACTTATCCAGATGCAATTAATCCTTGCTTGCGATTCACACAAGTTTTTAATGCATACTTCAGTGATATAGTCATTCCCCATTCATGTGGGGGATTTTTGAGTTTTCTTTTTAATATGGAAATATATTAAAAAGAGGGTGAATGGGAAATGGAGGAAAAATAAAAATTTTGAGTAAAATTTTAAGTTTTCCTCTCCTTTTAATGAGACTTTGTCCCTCATTAGTAGAGGATAAGAATTTTGGTGGATTTATATACAAATTTACTTCATGTAGATCTTAAATAGTTAGGAGGAAGGTAAGCCTCGCGCCGTCGTCGTCGTTGCTCGCTCGGCCTGGCTCGGCTTCGGCTTCGGCTACGGCTACGGCTTCGGATTTGGATTTAAATTTGGATTTGGATTTGGTCAAATGATTGATTGATTAATTTTTTGGACCAAATTTACTTAATAGTAAATATTAACGTAATATTATCAGTGTTAGTTACGAATGTTTTCCAATCCGTGTATTGTATTGCAATAGCAGCCGCATGAGTGCTTCCTCCATTGATTAAAAGGTTCTCCACCTACCATAAGTGCTTCCTCCATTAATTCCACTAAATGAGAGGAATTGCACTATAAATAGATGGTGAGCAAAATTGTTGAAAGACACACAAAAAACGGACAGAAACAGAGAAACAATTCTTTTCTGTTATCACTCAACATTGGCTATATTTTGCATTCCTTCCTCTCATAATTTCCATTCGATTTCTGAGTTCTCCTCCCTTATTCTGCATTGCTTTTAAACTACAAACAAAGCATCCGTAAGTGTAATTTGCTGTCAAACTTTGTGTTTGCTGAAATACTGGGGTTTGAAGTACTGCTACACCAGTGTGTAATTCGTTCTATCCTGGGAGGAAATAATCCATAACCTTGAGTACTAGGAGAGGATTAAATTCTGTAAGGAAACACTGTGAATTCAGTGGACTCGAATTAATTACTATTTTATTTATATTTACATTTATATGCTAACATTTTTTTTTCATAATTATAACTTACAAATACAGGATAATAACCGAGGAACCAACAACAACAACTATCTAAAGAAGTTGAGTTATTATCTCAACCTCTGTGATACACGATAAGTCCGAATTCGCGATACCTTTTTCCGCTAATGTGTGTTATTGTATTTATTTCAATTTGTGTAATTCTTTCTAACTCGAATTTCATTTTAGAACGTTTATTATAATGAGTTCAAAGTACATAATTTTCTGTGTTCGCTTTCCCGACAAAGAGATATAATCAAACGGTAAGGTCTTCTTCATTTAGGATCAGGGTAAGGCTGCAGTTTTGGCTTTTTTTCTTTTAAGTGACCACATTTCTATATCTAATTTGTTAGAGATATATATTACAACCGATGGTTTGTTGGTAACTAAAATTTATAATTCAAAAGAAGGATATACTTTCTCTATTTCTGACATTAATTTTGCTAACAAGTGATTATGTAGTTAATGTTAAGGGGTTAGAAGGGATAAGTTCAGTTGCCAAACAAATATGTATACCCCATTATCAGCAACCAGGGACGACACCACTAAGTTACAAATTGTTTCAGCTTTTACAAAGAAAATTCATTCTCTTTATTAATTAAAGCATAGTAATATTTAGATTCACTCTTATGTATCATTATGGGAACTCCAATATTAGCATGAGATCTAACTTCAGTTTCCTTTTAGGTTGACAGAATTCTCCATCTTTTCTTTCATTCCTTAAAAGTGGTGGATCGATTTCAGCAGATGGTTTTCTTGTAGGTGTCACTATATTTTCCAAATATGCATGCAAAGTTATGGATATGTTTACTATTTTATTACACCCTCCTTACTGAACAATAAAAATTCGTAAAATATTAGCTTTTGGAATGCATTCATATGAGTTGGAAGAAGAGCATTTTTCTTTGTGAAATAATCAATGACGCACCGGCAATTTTTCTGAACTTTGCTAATATATAAAAAGTTTTGTTACATTTAAATGCTATTTATGAGGTTATGTGGATGTCGCTGAAATTCCTAATTGTTTAGATGTCATGTATATAAATTCAAATTTCTTTTGCATTGATTTTGTATATTCGGGAGTAATTCTTTTGCTGGTATATAGATGCAAACAATGCCCGCCCATCCTTCTTAAAGGAGATTGTATGATCTATCTCTGTTGGTGCGGTGATATCTCTCTTTTAATGTTATTTAGGCCTCTTAATTAGGAGATATTCTAGGAGTAGATGTTATGATTGTATTTACAGTAGTTAAGGTCTTGCCATATCCTTTCTTATTATACGTGTGCTTTCATGGGTGATCATCGATGAAAGGCAGATTATAGTATCTGTTCTGCATTAGTGATGAGCACCTGTTCTAAAAATCATAATAGTTCAGTGAATATATTTAGAAAAGGTCTTTGACATTTTGTGGGTTGGTATTTGGAATATATTTTAAAAATACATATGCCTTTTAACAATTCAGCTAATATTCCTAACCTCAGACATTGTCTCTTTCTGAAACTTCACCTTTGCATTGGATGAATTTTCTCAGCATATATTTTTTGGTTAGTTGCTATTGTGCAGTTTCAACTGTCATAGCCGACTTGAGAGTCCCCACATATGGTTGGACAACGCAAAATGCTTGAGCTTTATTTGTTGAAAATGAAGGTAAAGCGGAGTCACATTGTTATTGTTATTGAATTGCAGGTAACCTCTTATCGACCAGAGTGATAAAAGGAATAGTATTTATCACGGAAGAAATGAAGCAGTTGCAGACACGAATGGATAAAAGACGATTCTTTATAAATTAAAACACTACAGATACTCCTAATTTGGGAGGGGTTTTAAAAAAAATTAAAAATTAAAAAGATTATAAAAAAGTGAGTTGGCAGATTTGAAGATATAGTAGGGGAGGAGGTTGAGAGGTACCATTGTATTGGGGAAAATTGTATGCATGGTGACGTGTCATGACACGTGGTGTAAATAATAGGTGATAATTGGTCTGAGAATTATAGACTGGTTCGGACAAGAAAAAAGGTACGATACAAAAGGACTAAAAGGGGAGGTACGAGACAGAAGGTTAAAAATAGGTACGAGATAAGAGGCTCAGTAACCCCGTGCCTATTTAAGTTAACCCCTTACCTATTTAAGTTCAATTACTTACGAGCAAAGGGAAGAATAATGAACCGGGATAAAGGAAAAGGTAGCAATACCGCATTTCAAGAGTAATAAATGCTGGAACCGTTAAGAAATATTTTTATTCAATGTAATGATTATGTAACGTAGCATTTAATGTCATTAAATATTCATAAAAGCCTCATTATGACTTAGATGTAACAGACATCCCTAAAGATTCCCAAAAAAAGATCTATAAAACGGGAAATATGTAATCAATTGAGACACAAGTTACTACTGAAATACACTATGATTTAATAGCTTACACATTTGAGTACTACGAAATTCTCTTCTTTATTTACTTTTTTCGATTATCAGTAACCCGATTCTTATAAATTCTAGCTTTGACTAAAAGTCTATTTTTTGGTTAAAAAAATTGGTCCCCTTACCGGAAATCTGATAATCAACTTTATTTCTACTTGATTTTCTTGTTCATATCAATCATGTCTCACAAAAACGATAACATCCAAGGACTTCTAGAAATTCAAACAATCCAACAACTTCAAGGAGATTCTCCACGAGGTTCTCCACAAGGTTCTCCACAAGGCTCTCCACGAGGCTCTCCACGATGATCTCGTGAAAGCACTCTTGATGGATCTCATCAGATGGACAGGATCAACTTGACAATGTTGAAAACATGAATGAGGCATTGCAAAAAATAATTGCCTCTCAAGTCAGTAAAGCTCTTCAACCTTTCGTTAGTCAATTACCTGCTGCTCCGTCCACCCCAACCCCAAACAATAATACTTTAGAGAATTCTCGTTCTGGACTGGTTAATTCAGGCAGTGGTGGAACTCCTAGTGAAATGCAAGAGGGAGACCCGGGTAATCTAGTTAATTCTGATTTACAAAATCTCATACTAATCTTGCAAAAACAGCTTAAGGAGCAAAAGGAACGCATAGAACAAAGACCCGAGGTACCGTCCATGATCAAAGGAGTAGACATAGACAAATATTCTCAACAACCATGGAAGACGAGTGCCGCCCCCCTCCCAATTTCGAAGAAATTTAAAATGCCTGATATTCCAAAGTACGATGGAATATCAGACCCATGAGACCACGTCACTGCATTCACTACAGGAGTCAAGGGGAATGACTTGACTAAGCAAAGCAACAAATTGAATCGGTCCCGGTAAAAAAATTTGGTGAAACACTCACCAAAGGAGCATTAAACTGGTATTCTCTTTTACCTGAAAATTCTATAAATTCTTTTGCTGAGCTTGCAGATTTGTTTATTAAAGCACATTCGGGAGCTCAAAAAGTTGAAAAAGGGATGGAGGACATCTTCAAAATCAAGCAAGGAAATTTCGAGTTACTGAGAGAATTTATAGATAGATTTCAACGGGAAAGAATGACGCTGCCGCGAGTACCTGACAACTGGGCAGCCATAGCTTTTGCTAGTAATCTGAATGAGAAAAGTTTAGAAGCCACGAGGAGACTCAAAGAAAGCCTTCGAGAATTGCCAGCAACAACGTGGAATGATGTTTACAATAGATACAGTACAAAGATGAGGATCGAGGAAGACATCATCCTACGGCCTAAAACTGATGAAAAAACAAGTTCGAGGCGTGCAGAAAATGAAAGGAGATCTGGAAAAAATAAGTACAAACCTTATATGGGACCTGCGGGAAAAGACTCATGATTAAAACAAGAAAGATACGATCATAAACCTAGACATCAGGAATCGGGTTCTTCTTGAGGATTTGGAAACAATCGAAATACACGTGGACAGCGGGATGATGACGGTAGTTTGAAATCAAGGTTTGGCGGTTACAATTTTAATGTAACTACATCCAAGCTCTTGGCTGTTTTAAAAGGCATGGGGGATAAGGTACGGTGGCCGAAGTAGATGAGATCAAACCCAAGCAGACAAAACCCCAATCATTGGTGTGAATTCCATAACGATCACGGACATAAAACCACAGATTGCAATTTTTACAAAGTGAGGTGGATCATTTGTTAAATCAAGGATACCTCACTAAGTTATTCAGTGAGAAAGATAAACAAGCATATATGAAAAATAGACAGGAGCCCCCGAAGTCGCACTCACCTAAACAAACAGTCAATATTATAAGTGGAGGAGAAGATATCAACGGTGTCTCATACACTGCAACCAATAAAATATCCAAGATGACAATCACTCATGGAAAACGGTTATGACACATGCTGGAAGAGGAGAATATCACATTCAGTGATGCAGATGCAGAAGGCCTCCTGACTCCACATAACGATGCACTGGTAATATCATTACTCGTACATGATACTAATGTGAAATGTGTTCTGATTGATCCAAGAAGTTTGGTGAATATTATTTTGATACGAGTGTTGCGCGAGATACAAGCTGAGAACAAGTTGGTTCCAAAAGCGCACACCTTGTCAGGGTTTCATAACTCTAATGTCATAACCAAAGGCGAAGCGATTCTTACCATGTTTGCAGAAGGTGTTGTCAAAGATACTAAGTTCCAGTTTGTAGATATGGAAATGGATTATAATACGATCCTAGGAAGGCCATGGATCCATGATATGGATGCCGTACCTTCAACTTTACATCAAGTTATTAAATTCCCATCACCATGGAGGATTTGTCAAATCATAGGTGATCAACAAACATCATGAGTATTAACTCCGTTGCAGATTCAACTATTCAAGGTGAAGTCAAATAGCAATTACAGGATTCAGTTGAGGAGGTTATAAAGCCAACCTTAACTGAACAAGGAAAAATAGACGTGGATTCAAGGCCTGACACTATTCAAGAACCAGAGGAAAATAAGAACATTAAACAACGATCGAAAATTTAGAGGCTGTGGTTTTATTTATACACTGGCCCGAGAGGAAAGTGTATATAGGAGCAAATCTCAGCCCGAAGGTAAAACGTAAGTTAATTGAATTTTTAAAAGCTAATGCAGATTGTTTTGCTTGGTCCCATTCTGACATGATAGGGATACCGCCGGAGATCATGACTCATAAATTGAATGAAGACCCATCATATCCCCCAGTCAAGCAAGAGAAACGAAAGCAAGGGGCTTTCAAGAATCAGGTGATTCAAGAAGAGGTTCAGAAATTGCTTAAAATAGAATCAATTCGTGAGGTAAAGTATCCTAACTGGTTGGCTAACACTGTTGTAGTTCCTAAGAAGAATGGTAAGTGGCGTGTTTGTGTGGATTACACAGATCTTAATAAAGCCTGTCCGAAAGACTCTTTTCCTTTACCGCATATAGATCAGTTAATTGATGCTACTGCAGGACATGAACTATTAAGTTTTGTAGATGCATACTCAGGTTATAACCAAATCAAAATGGATCCAGAAGATGAGGAAAAAATATCTTTTATAACGGAAATTTGGACTTATTGTTATAAAGTAATGCCCTTTGGTCTTAAAAACGCTGGTGCGACGTATCAGAGGTTAGTTACTCAAATGTTTCAAGAGCATTTAGGTAAGACCATAGAAGTTTGTATAGATGACATGTTAGTTAAGACTCAACATTCAGAGGATCATATATCACATCTATCTGAAGCATTTAGAATTTTGTGAAAATATAATATGAATTGAACCCAGAAAAATGTGCATTTGGTGTGGCATCAGGAAATTTTTTGGGTTTTCCTGTTTCTAACCGTGGTATTGAAGTAAACCCAGCCCAGATTAAAGCTTTTGAAGAAATTCTTCATGTACTTACAAATAAAAAATAAGTTCAAAGACCGACAGAGAGGATCGCAGCCTTGGGAAGATTCATCTCAAAGTCATCAGAAAAGTGTTTCAAGTTTTTCTCAGCCCTTAAAAAGAAAGATCACTTTGAATGGAATGAAGAATGTCAACAAGAACTTAGAAACTTGAAGACATATTTGGCAAATCCACCACTATTAGCAAAACCTAAGGCTGGTGAAAGGCTTTTCATCTACCTTGTTGTTTCAGAAGTTGCGGTAAGTGCTGTTTTGGTTCGGAAAGAACAAGGCAAACAATCTCCTATTTATTATGTTAGTAAATCTTTGTTAGATGCAGAGACACGATATCCACAATTAGAGAAATTAGCATTGGCTTTAATCATGACATCTAGAAAATTGAGGCCGTATTTTCAGTGTCACCCAATTGCTGTAGTAACTGCATATCCCTTACGTAATATACTGCATAAACATGAATTATCAGGAAGGTTAGCTAAATGGGCTATAGAATTAAGTGAGTATGAAATCACGTATCTACCTAGAACAGCAATAAAATCCCAAGTACTGGCAGATTTCGTGGCTGATTTTAGCCAAGGGATGCAATTAGAAGCTGAAAAGGAAGTTCAGGTACTTAATGGAGCAAATCCAGGAATATGGACTTTATTTACTGATGGATCGTCTCACATTAAAGGTGCAGGGTTAGGAATTGTTTTAGTACAACCCACGGGGAAAACTGTTAGGCAAGCTATTAAATGTCACTCCGTAACTAATAATAAAGTGGAGTATGAAGCTGTGATTGCAGGTCTAGAATTGGCACGAGAACTTGGGATAAGTCAGGTGGTGATCAAAAGTGATTCTCAACTCGTGGTTAATCAAATGCTGGGGACTTACACAGCCAGGGAGACAAGGATGCAACAATACTTGGAAAAGGTAAGGGAACTGATAAAGCAGTTCCAGACTTGGAAGGTTATCTGGATGCTAATGGATGATAATGTTGAAGCCGACGCCTTAGCGAACCTTGCATCCGCAGCTGATATAACAAACGATGCCAATGCCTCAGTTATACACTTATTTCACTCAGTTCTCGAACCTGATAAGAATGAGGTAAATTTTAATAATCTAACTTGGGATTGGAGAAATGAAATCGTTGCTTTTTTACAGTATGGTATCGTTCCTGATGACAAGAAAAAAGAATATGCACTTCGTAAAAAGGCATCTCGTTACTGTTTAAAGCAAGGTAAACTTTATCGAAAGATGTTTGGTGGTCCTTTAGCAAGATGCCTTGGACCTTCTCAAACGAAAAATGTAATGAGAGAAATACATGAAGGACATTGTGGAAACCACGCAGGAGGAAGATCACTGGTGAAAACTTTGATCAAGGCAGGATATTACTGGACCAAAATGGAAGAAGAAGCAGCGAACTTTGTGGCTAAATGCGATAAATGCCAGATATACGGTAATAATATGCACTGACCTGCTGAATTATTACATCCAGTTATTGCACCGTGGCCATTTATGAAATGGGGGATGGATATAGTAGGACCATTGCCTCAAGCTAAAGGACAGTTAAAATTCCTACTCGTACTTACTGACTATTTTACTAAGTGGGTAGAGGCAGGAGCATTTAAACAGGTACGGGAAAAAGAAGTGAAGGACTTCATCTGGCGTAACATCATTTGCCGGTTTGGTGTACCAAAAGAAATTGTATGTGACAATGGTCCTCAATTTATCGGAGCTCAGGTCACGAAATTTTTTCACAGTTGGAAAATAAAAAGGATAACATCAACACCATATCATTCAATATGGAATGGACAAGCGGAATTGACAAACAAAGTTATCATTAATAATTTAAAGAAATGATTGGAGGAATCAAAGGGCAATTGGCCTAAAGTGTTACTTGGAGTGTTGTGGGCATATCGTACAACCACAAAAACAAGTACAGGTGAGACACCCTTTTCTTTGATTTACGGGGCTAAAGCACTTATCCCAGTTGAGATAGGAGAGCCAAGCACGAGGGTCTCACAAGCAACGCAAGAGTCCAACGATGAAGAGATGCGGGTCAATTTAGATCTATTGGAAGGCAGGAGAGAGGCTGCGTTAATAAGAATGGCCGCACAAAAGAAAGTGATCGAACAATATTACAACAGGAAAGCACGTTTGCGATACTTCAAAATTGGTGACTTCGTGCTTAAAAAGATTTTTCAATCTGCAAAGGCATCCAACGCAGGTAAACTAAGTCCAACTTGGGAAGGACCCTATAGAATTCGTGATATTGCAGGAAAAGGAGCATATGAGTTGGAATTAATGGAAGGGAAGATACTTCCTTCGCATTGGAATGCTGTTCATCTGAAGAGATATTACTTCTAAGGTAAAACCCATGGTCAGGTATCATTATGTTATATTTTATTTTTTGAATTATTAAAAATTTGACTAACGATTTTAGATGATTGGCAAAACGCTTACGCGTACTAAATGATGATTCACGACCTGTAAGGCAAAAATGGAATATACTAAAATTTCTGGCCTAGGGTTACAATAATTCTGATAGAAACATACACAGGTAAAGCAGTCTTCTTCTATAATCGTACTCCCAAGACCCGTATGTATTTCCTTTTTAGGAAAGGGATCAAGTGAAGGAAACTATCAACTTCTCGAGGCTTCATACTTCAACACTCAAACACTTGGGGGACTATATAATATATACATCCAAGTGTACGTAAAAGGCAAACAATATTGAGGAAAAATCAAGCCTAAGAAGAAAGAGGAGTGGAAGTTAACAAGTCAAGGCATTCATCATAGTATTCTTTCCCATGAGAACAATGGAGTCATTTCTCAAACCCTTCCTAGTGTTTTGGAGCTAAGGGAGATCTACTGTACTTCATAAACAGTTAGGGTGTAGACTATATACTAAAATGGGTTATAAGGAAAAACCCTGTATCTATGGTTCTACTTTTGGTAAATCTGTTACAAGAAAAATAGTTACGAGAAAGTTATAGATGTAATTCAAATACATGTAAAGAATGATTCATGACTTGTCAAAGTTAAGAAATAAAAACTTTTTCAAGTTATTTCAGATAAACATGTGTGTTCCTATTTCTTGTAAACGCCATTATGAAGTTGAGACGTCTTCTTCATCAAGTGTTAAAATATAAAAGGGCCCTCTTTTATAAAACTCATGTCATTTAATCATGAGGATAATGAAAGCATTTTCAGAAAATAAAAATGCAATATATTCTTTAAGTCCGTAAAAAATAAAAGGCATGAATAGAACAAATGAAGGTTTAAAGATAAACTTCTTAATATTTTAAAACTAAAGACCAAGTATAAAACTTAGTCGTCGAAAGGTTCATACAAAAAGTGCCCCTTAAACAAAGCTTGGGGACTTAAACTTCTTTAACTAATGGCCAGGAGTTTAAATTACAAAAAAATTATCACAAAAAACAAAACACTTCGAACATGGATTTCCAGATCGGCACCTGCAAAAAGGGAAATTTCAAATTATAAAATCTATTTAAGAGGAAGGAACTGAGGAGAGATCCTCAACGGGCTCAACTGCAATTGTATCATCAGCAACTAAGGATTGATCTTCAGTCATGGTAGTGGCAGTACCCACGGGCAAAACCTCAACTTGGCTAATAGCAACAGGAGTGGATGAACTTAAGGAAAGTGCAACACCCGTGGCAATCTCAACAGACATGGGGACTTCAGAAGCTTCAGATACGGGAGTTTCAACCAGAGGAGTTTTAGTTATGAGAGGACCAATCTCGGGAGAAGAGAAGTCTTGTGGCTGCTATGTTCGCTCAATGGTTTCATTCACCTTAGCCAATTCATGTTCAAGGTCGAAATTTTCTTGGCTCATCTCTGTCAAGGTATCACGCTGAGATTTTAGAAAAGTCCAACTTACTTCACTATTGGATGACTCCTTGAGAAGTTCATATTCCTTCTCCCAGGCAGTAACACTCTTAAGTTCCTCATTCTTAAGCAAAACTGAATCATAAGATGATTGTAGTGAGGAGTGAGAATTTTCCAAGGCATGGATCTTCTCTGCAGAGGCTCGCTATTCTTCTTGTGCTCGAGAAAGCTCTTGTGCTACCTCTTCTGCGTGCATTTCCTTTTGACTCAACAGAGCTTTTAAGGCTCCATTCTCCTCGGTAGCCTCGGACAACCGCTCCATAAAGGAAGATTCAAGAAATTCTTTTTCCTTCTTAGACTGGTCTGAAGCAGCCTTAGGCGTTGCCAATTCAGAGGTTAGAATTTGAACTTGTTTTTCCAGGGAACTTTTTCCTTTCTCTAAAATTACCATATCAATCTGTAAACTCTCGAACTGGCCCTTCTAATTGTTGGCCTCCAATTGAGAGTCACGAGAAGCTTCTTCCGCATCATGAGCAGTTTTCTCTAGGTCATGAGCCAGTTTCTCTAAAAGAAGAACTCGATTCATAAGCTCAGTATTAATGAGGTTGACCTGTTCATATAAAAAAAGGGACATAAGGTTAAAAGCTTCCAAAGAAAAAATCTTGATAAAATAAACTAAAGAATACCTTCAAACTGGTACGAACAATGTCATTCAAGAGAGTCATATTACTATGACTCTCAAGTTTAGCTTTCTCGATAGGGCCGATCAAAGGTGTAAGCCATGTGTCAGCTTGCCCAGACTTCCTCAAAAGGCTGTTATTAGCGGGAACTTTAATAGTCACGCTCCTCATAGCGGAATTTCTACTTGTGGAACGCACTTCTGTGTGATGAACTATGGGAGAAGTGATTATTGAAGGAGGGGCAGTAGAGGAAGGCATGGAAGTAATATATGAGGGAGGAAAAGAAACAATTACGGGAACGATAGAGGTAGAAGAAGACAGGGGAAGCTTATCTAAAACCGGTCCTAAAGGACCAATATTAAAACCACTGATAAAAAGCTGGTTTATTAAATCAAGAGTATCAGATGGAGTTGAGGTGTCATCATCAAGAATGATCACCTGGGATACAACAGGCTCGAAAAGAGGCAGGTTAGGGGAAACATCAATTTTATCTTCAGCGACAATACGTCTCCTGGCTCTCTGTCTCGTTATCAGGGAACCCTCACCTTCTCCTTCGAAATCATCTTCTAAGGTTGATTTTCTTTTCTCAGATCTCGGAGCTATATCTTGATACGCAGATCCCAAGAATATGTCTTGATCACGAGATGCCAAAACAGCCTCGGGAATAACTTTTAGAGTGGCAAAACCTAAAAAATAGATGTTAAACAATGAGGATAATTAAACATAGGTAAGGTAAAAGATAAGAATTCTCACCATGAGTTTTTAGTTTCCAACCATAACGACTGGAGAGATTTTTCCACGTTCTACCTTCCATTGGAGCAACTTTCAATAACTTTTCTACCCAACCACGAATATTGAGTACAGATTCAACAATACCCATGGTTGCTGAAAAGAAAAAGCAAGATAATGAAAGATAGGTAAAGTTGAAAATTAAAAGGCACGAGCGTATTTAATACTTACGTGCAAAATTTCACTTTTCTGGGAAACGGATGTTCTTTTCACCAACTAAACCCACAGTGGGAGCAACAACATACCGAGTATACCAGCCGCGGTCTTTATCGTCTTCAGGATTGACCAAGACCCTTTTACTCCTAGCTGCTAAACTGAACACCCCGTTTCGGAAAAATATAGGGGAATACAGGTGAACTAAGTGAGGGAAAGTGAATTCCAAATCTGCTCTTTTAGCGAGATGCCTCAAGCAGGCAACAACTCTCCACACTATTGGTCCAATTTGACCCAAGTACACGTCAAAAAAATGACAAAAGTCTAAAATAACCGGGTCAATGGCCGGTTTAAAACCTAAAGTGAAAGGGTAGGTGTAAACAAAGGAATAGCCTATTATGTAAGAGGAAATTCTTTGATTTGGATTAGGGATAATAATAGAAAAATCTTCAGGCCAATGACATTCCTTTCGAACTACGGGTGCTAAAACACTTGTAATTTGAGTGGGATAGAGATCAGCACGGTCTAATACGGCAACTTGAGTTTTTAAAGATTCTCTATCGTGATAAAAGGAAAATTCAGTGGGGATTATTTCATCCACCAAGGGTTCACGCAGTGGTTCAGAATCCTTATCTCGAGAAGAGCTCCTTTGAGAGTGCGAACCCCTGTTCTCAGAAGAAGGGCCAGAACTAGAAGGGGGAGTTGAAGTACCACCACGAACAGAGGCTAAGTTGCGTAATCTACCTCCTCTTCTATGCCTTATCGGAACATTAGGGAAGTTACTCAGAATAGGAGTTTTTCTAGGGTTATAACTCGAAGAAGCCATGGATGTAAATGTTGAAGCAAAGCAAGACATAATTCGAAATAAAAATATTTAATACGCTTTATGAAGAACAAGACAAAAAGAGGGGCTATATTTATACTATTGAGAAAAAGTACGATGATGAAGGAACCGCAATGATGATAACTAATACTTCATAAAAAATGAAGCCGAAAAGAAAGCCTAAAAAAGTGCTGCAAAATGGTGTAACCAATGAGGAAATGACACGTGTCTAGTGCATTAAAAGGAAGTGACAGTTGAAGCGTCAACTTTATCAGAGCATTAATGGTGACAAAAATTCTCTTAATTCCACTTCCCAAATATTCAAACTGATGAATAAATGAAAAGTGAGGGGACTATCTGTATTGGGAAAAATTGTATGCATGGTGACGTGTCATGACATGTGGTGTAAATAATAGGTGATAATTGGTCTAAGAATTATAGACTGGTTCGGACAAGAAAAAAGGTACGATACAAAAGGACTAAAAGGAGAGGTACGAGACAGAAGGTTAAAAATAGGTACGAGATAAGAGGCTCAGTAACCCTGTGCCTATTTAAGTTAATCCCGTACCTATTTAAGTTTAATTACCTACGAGCAACGAGAAGAATAATGAACCGGGCTAAAGGAGAAGGTAGCAATACCACATTTCAAGAGTAATAAATGCTGGAACCGTTAAGGAATATTTCTATTCAATGTAATAATTATGTAACGTAGCATTTAATATCATTAAATATTCATAATAGCCTCATTATGACTTAGATGTAACAGACATCCCTAAAGATTCCCAAAAAAGATCTATAAAAGAGGAAATATGTAATCAGTTGAGACACAAGTTACTACTGAAATACACTCTGCTTTACTAGCTTACACATTTGAGTACTACAAAATTCTTTTCTTTATTTACTTTTTTCGATTATCAGTAATCCGACTCTTATAAATTTTAGCTTTGACTAAAAGTCTATTTTTTGGTTAAACAACCGTAAGATTGTAGTCTTAAATAAAATCACTAAACACTTGGAAATTTAATGTACGACTCTACGAGAGAAGAATGATTAATAGTAAAATGTGTTAACGGAGATCCTTTTTTTTTGTTTTGTTTATTAAATGCAATGGAGATTCGCTTTAGTCTTTTCCCATTTTCCTGACCTGGAGATATGTTTAGATAGAAACATATAACTATTGTTTGGGTCTTTCCTTGAGCATGTTATTTATTTTCCCTTCTTTTCTTCTATTTATATAAACACATGCTTGGCGTTAATATAGTTAACCATTTATAGATGCAATAGTGCAATACCACTTGCTAATAAATATCAGAGTTTTGATATGATGTTAAAGGGCAAGGGCTCAAATGTTCATAAACGAGGAAGCAAGCTACCTGATTTAATGTGCATTTGGATCTGGTTTCTGATACTATTGCATTAACATCTCCTTGTGCAGGATGAAACATGTAGTCCACAAGACGGTTCATGATAGCAGTTATTGGACATGATGGTTAAAAATGGGTTTATTACAACGTAACTTCCATTTTGTTAATAGAGTTGTAACAAACATATTACAGGTTACTATAATTTTCTCCGTAGCTTCTTTAAGTTATACTATGTTGTATCATTCTTATATGGAGTTCTACATTTATCAGAATCTGTTGTAAGTTTCAATTTTGTGTTTGTTTTGTCGATACTTTTTAAGTCTCCTAAACGTCCCTGATTACTTTCTGAACATTTAGGTGTTAAATACTTTACTTGGGATGAATTAAAAAATGTGAAATTTCCTGCTTTAATAGTGCAATCACAACGCCACTATTGATGAATATATTAACGTAATTGTGGATGCAAATCTAGCTCATACTTTTCCACAATTACATTCTACTGAAAGTGTGTAACTTGAACAACAATACGTCCTAATAATATTGTCCCAGCAACACTGTATGATTACATTGTTGTTGAGTTTTTCTTTTTAATATGGAAAGATATTAAAAAGAAGGTGAATGAAAAATGGAGGGAAAACGAAATTTTTGAGTAAAATTTAAGTTTCCCTCTCTTTTTAATGAGACATTGTCCCTCGTTGGTAGAGGATAAGGATTATGGTGGGTATATATACAAATGCACTTCATATAGCTCTTAAAGAGTTAGGAAGAAGGCAAGTCTCGCGCCGTCGTCGCTCGCTCGCTCGGCTTCGGCTTAGGATCTGACCAGATGCAAAATGATTCGATTTCTTGGCAACGTGTCATTATGACTAATTGCACGAAATGACGCTCCGTTTATCACTGACGTGGCGACTTCGATATCATCATAGCAGTACAAGGGTATCAGAGAGATTCCCCTCCCCTAGGCCGTTCTAAGGACTCATGATACACTTAAGGGGTAGTGTATATCAGACTCAGTGTGATGGCGTCACGAACATGATCCGCCTATTGAGGTCGGCAGGGCACGACCTCGACGGACGGAGGAACTAACTGTATTGGTCAAAATCTGACCGCTCAGTCACAACGGCCACAACCCCGTCCCAATTACTTTATATGAGTGACTAAAGGACCCGACCTCGTCCGACTCATATTAGCTAGGGAATAAGCGTCACATCCAGTATCCCTCTAAGAGAGGAAGTCGTCCCCCCGATCCGACCGAGCCGAGATACGACAAATGAGATATCCTTATTTATAAATAGAATACGAATCTCAAATGAAAGAGAAAGAAAAAGGAGGGACCAGAACTGGCAACCCATGATCTCAGAAAACATGAGAGACAAGAGAGCTCCATGGAAAGGGAAAGAAGCTTAAGGTAAGGGAGAAAAAGATCTGAGATCTTCAACCCTACCTGGGGGAAAGAATTGAATTGTAATGTCTTGAACGTCCTCATGGGGAAGCGGGACAAAATTCAATGATCAATAAAGTTTTCCCCCAATATTATCCCTGTTTGATCTTCTATTTTCCTGTTCTGTCTTTCGATCCGGTATTAATTATAATTGACTACGATTTACCTCTTCAACTATATTGATTGATATGTTCAAAAAATATTGTTCAACTTTTGAGTCAAACACCCTCCCCCCCCACCCCAACTGTTTCCCATAGAAACCTTACATCCTCTTCCATCCATGGCGAACTGGGCAGAATTGCCGCACGATCTCATTACTGTAATTGCAAAGACTATTAAAGTGAGAGAAGATTTCGTTGCTTTTGGTGTTGTTTGTACCTCATGGCGAACTGCTGCCACTAAAGATAATTTTGATGTGCTTTTACCCCAAGTTCCGTGGCTAATGTTAGCTGATAGAGATGATGATTATCGAGAATTTTACTCTCTATCTAAGGGTAAAAAGTTTCGCATATTTCTCCCAGAGGCCATAGGGCGAGAGTGTTTTCCATTAAAGGAATGGTTGTTCACCATGTCATGTAACGGAGAATTTAACTTGTTGCATCCTTCCTCTCGTAACCAAATTCAACTTCCTTCCCAACAAGCCTTTAGGGATTTAGAAGGTCTCGAAGAAGTACCTAAAGGAGAGATCTATAGTTGCATCGACAAAGTCGTCTTATCTGCCAATCCTTCTGTTACATCAAATTGTGTATTGGTGATTTCCTATTTTACATATAGTAATTGTTTGGCTTTTTTGCGACCTGGAGATCTCAATTGGACTCGTATTGACACTAAAATATTATATGGTGCAGTCACTAGCATAAATTACTATAAGGGTCAATTTTATGCTGTCCTTTACACCGACGAAGTTTGGGTTTTTGATGTTGCAGGGCCTATGTGACGACCCAAAGGGTCATCACCTGTTTTCTCTCCTTTATGCACTTCCGAGGCCTTGAAAACCTCACTTTTAGTCACCTCAATTTGCGTGCGCAGTTGGGACGCGTAGCCGGAAAACTTAAATATGAATTCTGTGTAAAAATTAATGAATTTTGATATTAATATGATTAAAGTTGACTTTGGTCAATATTTTGAGTAAACGGACCCAGACCCGTGATTTGACGGTCCCGGAGGATCCGTAGGAAAATATGGGACTTGGGCGTATTCCTGGAATCGAATCCCGAGATCCCAAGCCCGAGAAATGAATTTTGTGTGAAATTATTTTTTGAAATTAATTAAGGAAAATGGAAAGGAAATTTGATCAGAAGACTATGGTATCGGGCTCGTATTTTGATCCCGACGTCTGGTACAAGTCTTATATGTGATTTAAGTGCTTTCTGTAAAATTTGGTTGAAAACGGACGTCATTTAACGTGTTTCGGACTTAAAAATGGAAAATTTGTGTTTTATGAAAAGTTGGAAGAAATCATGTGATTTGAGGCTTGATTCTATGTATATGATATTATTTTGGCAATTTGATCGCACGAGTAAGTCCGTAGGATATTTTTTGTCACGCCCCAACCTCGGGAGGCGCGACTGGTGCTCAATCAAGTGAATCCGACTGAGCAAGCCTTACTGAACACTTTCTACCCCAAATCAATATGAATACGGAACCCATGCCTTTCATTAATTCAGACGAGAATACATGGTGCATACTACATCATTGGTTCATTTCATATCACAAAGATTTATCGTACATAAGCTAGCTTCAAGGATTCTATTAGAGTTACAATTTATGGAGATCACAAGTTTAGGATTACAACATATATAGTGGACTCCCCGAACACCCGTACATAATCCACATTAGTGTCTGCGTAGCCTCTAAGGATACAACAGATAAGCATAACTATGCCGGCAACAAGGCCCAGCTATACCTCAAAAGTGGAAAGCTGTAATAACAAAAGATACACCATATAGCCCCCGGAAAGAAAAAAAGGTGCTCACCAAGACTTCGAGTAGAAAAATGCTCCGCTACACACGATCGGCACTATCCGCTATAGAGCCACCTACAATCATAACACGAATGTAGCGCCCCGGGCAAAAGGGACGTCCGTACATTTGAATTGTACTGGTATGTATAACTAAACACCATTTTACTAGAAAGAACTATCAAACAGGTACAAGTAAATAACATAGGTAAATCAAAGATGCAATTCATATAATCTTTCATACATTTTCCAAAACATAGATTAGGGCATTTCTGTCATATGTTCACCACTGTTCTCAATATCACCGCCATCTCGAGCAGAGTCCGGTCACGACCCGACCGGCTAGGTCACCTCATTGGAGGCATTACTCTCAATCAATATTTTATTTCCCTTATTCGGAATTCAATATCAGTACATTACCACCATGTATGCGGCATGGTGTCCGATCACGACCCGATCGGCTAGGTCGCCTTGCCTAGGCATTACTCC
>MU713484.1:71369-100378 GCA_026770625.1 Nicotiana glauca | reverse complement strand
ATAACAATCAATACACTAACCAATTCAACTTTTACCATACTTTCGTAAATGACAACGGAGCTCAATTTCTAATAAAAGGGATTTTAGCCATACATACCTTAATAAAGCTTTCCTTACTCTTTTACAAATTTCCGGAACTCTTAGCACTTTGATCTATTGAGTAAGAATTACAAATTAAATCGAGAATTAGAGATGAGATTGAGACTTTAGCTTGGTTCAAGCATATTGACAAACCCTAGAGGTGCAATGTGATCTTAGGCCCCTTTTTTAGAGCAATTTATATTATTTTATACCCCTCTTTAATTCACCACCCCCCACTACTCTAAGGTTTGATATGCATGTAAAGAATCTATTGTTATACCCATGAATCACCTCACTAGTGACCCCTTATATCTGAGGATAAAAAAAATAAGAGTTGAGGTGATGAAGTCTTACCTCTTGAAATGAAGGTCTAGGGGTCTTCACTTGATTTCCTTCAAGGATTTAGCCATATCTCATGGAGTAATTTGATGGGGAGAATTTCCCTCTCTAAAAACCCTCTCTCTCCCTCTAGAAATTCTAAGAAGAATGCTTAAAATGAGCTATAACACCGGATATATCGATAGGGAGGTCCGGTTAAAAATTAAAAAATTAGAGCCCCGAGTCAAATATGCGATCGCATTTGCGATCGCAGAGTAAACATGCGGTCCGCATAATGGACCGCAAAATGTTCCCTAGAAACTGGACACTTTGACTGAGTTTGCGGCAGAAATGCAGTCCGCATTCACGTTCTGCGGTCGCAAAGTGCACCGCAGAACTAACCCTCACAAAATTCGAAGGAAAATATGCGACGACTATGCGGTCCGCATTTCGATTATGCGACCGCATAACTGACTTCAATTTTAACCAACATTCTGACTAACTCTGCGGCAGATATACGGTCCGCATACCTGATTTGTGGCCGCATTTTGGACCGTATTTCTTGCATTTATTTTTCTGGAAACTTATTTCAATCCAAAAAGGTCCGCGCCATAGTATATTTATGAATTTCTAACACATGCTCCTAACTTGGCACCACGGGATTTGGGTTTTCGAGTAGGGATTTCACGGGGCCTTACATTTTTGAGGTTGTGTGCATATTTGGTTTGGAGCCCCGAGGGCTCGGGTGAGTTTTGGATAGGCCACGGGGTAAAATTTTGGACTTAAGGAATTGCAGGCCTACAGGATTGTTCGCATTTCCCAAACATTTTTTCCAATTACCAGGATTGTTTGCATTTCCCAAACTTTCTTTGCAATTCCCAGGTTCGCATTTCCCAAACATTTTTCGCAATTCCCAAGCCTTTTCGCATTTCCCAGGTTCGCATTTTCCAAATATTTTTCGCAATTCCCAAGCATGTTCGTATTTTCCAAACTTTCTTCGCAATTCCCAGGTTTGCAATTCCCAAACTATTTTTGCAATTCCCAAGCCTGCTGGGTTTGCAATTGCGAACCCATGTTCGCATTTCCCACATTTGAGGCCTGCAATTTTTCATACTTAGATGAATTTTAACCCTCATTTCTTCATTCTTTCAACTCAAACACTCCATAGGCGATTTTCCAAGAAAACTTTCTTCCCCAAATCATTTGTAAGTCAATTTTTACTTAATCCCTTCAATCATTTACATCATTTATCATATTTTCATCTTAAAATCTAGGATTTTCATGGGTGAAAATGGGGATTTTGGGTAGAACCTAGGTTTTCTTCAAATTGGGGAGTTGGACCTCAATTTGAGGTCTGATTTCAAAACAAATCATAGATATAAACTCGTAGGGATATGGATAACCGGATTTTGATTCGAACCTTAGGTTTTGACCACATGGGCCCGGGGGCGTTTTGGAAATTTTTGAGTAAAATTTTGGAAAATTCATTTTCATGCATTCAAATTGATTCAATTAGAATTTATGGATACATTCAAGTAATTTGTGACTAGATTCGAGCGGTTTGGTGGTGAATTCGAGGGGTAAAGCTATACTAGAGGCTTGAGTTGAGTTTGGAGCATTCGAGGTAAGTGTTTGATCTAACTTTCGCTTGAGAGAATAGGATTAGAGTATTGTTTGCTAATTGCTACTTGTCGAGTACGGTGTATAGGTATGGTGACGAGTATCTATACACTGGTGTCTAGTATGACTGTGAGTCCTTATTTGTGCTTATTCTAATTTTGTTGTGATTCTTTCTTGTGGAATTGATGATTTCTACATAATGTGAAGAGTATGAGAAAGAATTGTGCTTATTCCCTTGCCGGACTGTATTCGTATAGTGATTATCTACCTTGCCGGGATGTGAAGATTATTGTTGTTATTCCCTTTCTGGAATTTAACTGTTTGCTTGTTTTTTCCTTGCCGGGACTTCTATTACTGTTTGTCAATCCCCTCGCCCCATTGATTGTGATTGTTGTTTGGGTGAGGAAGAGTGATAAAGCACGAAGGTTGATACCGTGCACGATTTGAGTTGAGGATATGTTAATGCACGAAGGAACATTCCGTGCCATGTTTTGATTATTAATGCATGAAGGAATATTTTGTGCCATGTTTTGATTATTAATGCACGAAGAAACATTCCGTTCCATGTTTTGATTATTAATGCACGAAGGAACATTCCATGTTATGTTTTGATTATTAATGCACGAAGGAACATTCTGTGTCATGTTTTGATTATTAATGCACGAAGGAAAATTCTGTGCCATGTTTTGATTATTAATGCACGAAGGAACATTCCGTGCCATGTTTTGATTATTAATGTACGAAGGGACATTCCGTGTCATGTTTTGATTATTAATGCACGAAGGAACATTCCGTGCCATGTTTTGATTATTTTTCTACTCTCGTTGGCATTGTAGTTGTACCGTTTCATTCCTTATTTATTGATTTTGTATTTAAATTATTACAGCCCCTACAGCATGCTCCCCTCCCTCTTGAGTTGTTAAATTTCTGTATTCTCTTCTATTGCGTATGTATATATTTGAACTGCACAGGTTTGATTGGTAGTCTGGTCTAGCCTCGTCGCTACTTTGACGGGGTTAGGCCAGACACTTACTAGAACATGGGATCGGTTGTGCTGATGCTACACTTCTGTGCTCTTTTGCACAGATCACGGAGCCGGAGCAGCTTTTGGACAACAGTAGTTGATTGGGAGCTAACTTCAGTCCAGAGATTTCGAGGTAGTCTTGCTGACGTCAACATGGCCCGGAGTCTCTTCTATCTTTGTCATTCATTTGTTATCCTTGTACCGGAACAAACAGTATTGTATTTTATTCAAACCTTGTGTTTAGCATTCCATAGATGTTCGTGAGTTAGTGACTCCAGTCTTGGGTAGAGGTTGTAATTGAATTTCCGCACTTGTTTTCAGTTCATTTATATTTAAAACTTCTGCTTTTATATTAAATGTCTCATTGCCTTAATATTGTCGATGTTTGCCTAAAAGGTTAATAATTAATTGGCTTGCCTAGCTCCTAATAGTAGGCGCCATCACGACTCCCGATGGTGGGAAATCCGGATCGTGACAGCCTAGTATTGCTCAACCAATTATAAAATCACATTTGCTTGTTTGGCTTAAAGATAGTGGGAAGCGTCATATATTTTTTTTTTTTTGGGAAGCGTCAGTTCAGTTCTATCTAGTTGAGTTATATGGTGCATTATTGCTTGTTACACGATTTGCCCATCGTAATGACGAAGAAGATGGTTATGATACTCCTAAATTTAAAGTATCCGAACTAGATGTAATAAAACGTGAATTGGGGGAGATTAACAAGTTGGGAGATTCAACAATTTTTTTGGATCGTAATGGGGCAAGTTCTATTGATTCTTCTAAGTTTACAGGAGTCAAGCTTAATCACGTATATTTTTCTGATAATTGGGTTGAGGAATTTGACTATGTGGAAGGTGGTGATGGAAGAGATATGGGAGCTTACAATCTTGAATATGGAAAAATCGAATCTTTTTTTCCGGAATTATCACTAAGTCATATTTGTCCGTCAACTTGGATCACACCGTGGATAATGTGATTTCACTCATGATTTATAGTTTGATTATTTATTCTATTATTTCCAAATTATCATTGTAAAAGTTAAGTTGATAATCGTGTATGTGTTTGTGTGCATGGTCGTTTTGGGTCAAGTCCCTACGGTTTTCTTCAAATGGCTTCACACGTGGGACTTTGTTCACACACTCCCAATAATCTCCCCCCTTGAACTAAGTTTCACATGATCCATCATTATTTATGGGCTAATTTGGAGATTAATTGTGTGACACCTACATGATCCTAATATTTACGGTCACCGAAACCCAAGGCGAGGCTCTATATGCGTCTTTGATGCTTGCTTTACTAAACTTTTATGTTTTCATTCAATTTATCTTAAGGGCCTAGCTTCTTTTCTTTGTGACTAGTTTTAGGGTACGCATTTTGCACGTGTACCCTATATCAATAAATATATAATTTTTATTAATTACGTAATAATTATAAAATAATGTATTTGAATACTTGAACAAAAAGTAAAGAAAATAATTCATTTGCGTTAGGAGTTCGTGCTTTTATACTCTTATAATGATATAGAAAATGCAGATATTTCTTACCTGAACAACATTTTCTCTCTTTCTCGATTTTTTCAAAAAAAAATAATACTTAATTAAGTATATGTGTCTCTCTTTTAAAAGTGACAAACCGTATATAGAATTTTCCCCTCAGACCTAAGCAAATATAAGGACAAGAAGACGTCCTAATTATGATAACTCTTATTTCTCACAAATATATTTGTGTTAAAGTTCTAAATATTATGACTTTCTATATAATTTAAATAAGAAAATATTTAATGATTAAAATTTAGTTAATTTTAAAATACAAAAAAAGTGAATAATATTTCGCTGAGAGTCTCCGTCTTTTAATATAGTATGGATGTCTATTGCCCTTTATTCAGAAATGCTTTCTATAAAATTTATGTAGCAAAATATAAATACTACTTTAATAAATACTGCAATTAAATTTAAATTATCCAATGTTCATAATTGTTATACTCTTTAACTAAAAATAAAAAATATTAGAATTACTTTGGGAATGACACTTAACAGCTGCATTTTAAGTGTACATAATTCAATAGTGTTGTTCAAAAGTTTTATATCTATTAATATTGGTACACGCGTAATGAAAATATCCTATTCATAAATAATTTTATGAATAATAATATTCTTAGTTTTGGCGACAAATTAATGTTATATATAATTTTATAAAAGGATAAGGATGGTTTGTTTCTTTACATCAAATTAAAATGAATTTGACACTTTTAGAAATTAAATAATATTTAAAGTAAAAACATAAAATCTCTAAAATTCAAAATTTAAATAAAAAGGGTTAAGAAAAGACTCCTTAAGTTTTTGCTTGATACTGATCAGTGTTCCCGGAAAGAAATTCTATGCAAAAGTAGTTAGAATTTCCTTTTTAATAAAATATTTTCTCTTTAATTACAACTTCACTACATGTTGAAAAGATAATTTTCTCTTTTATTTAACTTAGATTTTAGGAATTGAACAAAATCTAATTCCTTCTTGCAAACATACTTTTCTCATTTATTTATTTATGAATTTTAGGAATGCATTCTTTTTTAACTTTACTTTTACTTATGTGAGAAATTTAGGAATATTTTATTTTTCTTCTTCTTCTTTTTTAAACTTGTAGATGGACTTTTTTTTACTTTTCGTAAGTATATTTTATATTAGATAAAATTATAATTATACTCAGCATATATCTTTTTTATTTAAGTTACGAATTACAAACACTTTGAGGAGAATTTTGTACCTTCTTGAAAAGATAATTTTTTATTTACGTTTAGAATTTTTTTTGTTTTTAGTAAAAAAGTTATTTTGATACTATGAAATAAAAGAAAAAGGCTAAGGAACATATTTCAAAGGATCAAATTAACAATAGAATGTTCTTTTGGTTATCAGAAAGAAAGAGAAAGTTTTCAAAGACTCTTTCCTTCTTTTACTGCTTGACAAGCAGCAAAAATTTCAAGAAAAAATTTTCATAACAAAAATAGATACATTTTCCTTCTTACGCAATTTTGAAGGAATTGAAGTTGAATACAAATTCCTAACTATTAGTTTAGTCTAGATACGTTTTTTTGGGGTAAAACAGTGTAGAAAAACTCAATGTTGAATAATTATAGTAAACTTCAAAAGTTCTAAATATTGTAGAATATCTTAAACAATTTAAATAAGAAAACGTGTATAACTAAAATTTTAGTTGATTTCAATTCAAATGACTATTTTGTCTAATGTGAACTTTATTTTAAAAGGGTAAAAAAAGCGAACGATATTTCTCATCTTCATGCTTGCGCGTTGCACGTGTACACTATCTCAATAAAGAAAAAGAATATTAAAATATTATATTTTAATTTATAAAATAAAAGTATATGCTTTAGAAAATGATAAATGTTGATTATGCTAATATATTCAATTATAAATATATTTTAGTTTTATAATTTCATCACTCCAAATTCAAAAATTATCATTCTTCCTTCCTGGTTTCAATATTCAAACATGCAATATAAGAGATTTATAATTTTATTTTTAAAATTCTAGTTTAAGAATTTCGGCCAAAAACGAATTAGGTTGATGAATGATATTAAATAATAGTTTCCTGCTTATTATCTTTTTGTTTGAACCTACTATAATTTGACTTGGCTTTAATAAGGAAATTAAATATTAAATTTTTGCTTCTTTTTTCCCTTTTAAACCAATAAAAATCATATTTGTTTGGGATATATTAATTGAAAAAGGAGTTTCTCACTTGTTCTCTTCTTTTTCCTTTTTGGCCATATGCAATTTTGAATTGTGTAAAAATAAATTTTATTTGTATTTACAATTTTGTCCAACTTAAAATGCACTTACGAAGAATAAAAAAGGAAACGATATTTCACTAAGGGGCTTTGTGTTTTTAATATAGTATAGATAGATATGTAAATATAGATATAACTATAGGTAAAGACATAGATATAGATAAATATGTATATAAGAAAATAGTTCAAAATAAACTAAATTTCACTATAAATGCTTTCCAACTGATAATATCCTAATTTAACTTTGTATAACTATTAAGAAATTGAGAATAACACATCTTCCATAGTAAATAAGATATGATGTTACTTAATTTAATCAAAATATAAGAGAGAAAATATTATACTAAGAAAAAGAAACGTGAATCTTCATGCTATTTTGGACAAAAATGTGTTCCCTTTCATTTTAAAGTAATGTCCATCTTTCTTTTACTTGCCATCAAATAAACTCTTTAAATGAAATTTATTTTAAATTTGTTATAGTCTTTAAGTTTCAAAATACGGCACTTGAGAATAAGAGTGAAAGTTCTATTGGAGTATTTGGTAAGAAAACATCTAAGTCAAAACGTGCTTTAGTAATTGAATTACAATTTGGTTAAATATTTGATGTTGAAGTAAAAAATTCTAGAAGGAAATAAATTATATAACTAAACTCTTACTCGATTTCAAAATTTTAATTATATAAGTTTGTACATAGTTCGAATATGGAAAATTTTAATCAATAAACTTTAATTGTTTTTGTAATACTACATATTAGGAATAATTGTGACTATTCCTAAATATTAGAGAAATAATTTAATTAATATCCCTAAATATTAGGTTATATATGTCACGACCCATTTTCCATAATCGGTCATGATGGCGCGCGACACCATTTGCCAGGCCAACCAACGCGGAAGTATAATTAAGTTCTCATTTTACCTTTGCCAAAAAAAAAACCACTATAATAGATTTTCCAATTTAAGGTTAAAACCAGTAAAGATCAATAATGTATAAAGATGGTTATACAACCCCAAAATATATGTTTACCACTGTGTGTGCCAGAATCTGGTGTCACAAGCTACGGGCATCTAGTAGAATATAAACAAAAGAATAATATACTATCCTACTGTCTGAATCAGGATAGACAAAAACAAAACAAAAATACAAGGAAAGACTTCTTCGGCTGCGGATCGGCACGAAGGAGAAGCAGCTCACCGTAGAAGTCCCAAGGGTGCTCACTGATGCGCACCAGAGTAGTGTCCAGATCCACCTGCCTCAAATCTTGTACATTTAAGTACATAAGCATAGCATGAGTACATAAAAACATGTACCTAGTAAGTATCCCGCCTAATCTCGAAGAAGTAGAGACGAGAGGTTGACTTGATACTTACTAAGGTCAAGAAATAATGAGAATCATTTAAACAAGCAGGTACAACTCAAGTCATAAATCTTCCAAGTATGAAATAGAAATTCTTCATTTAACCTTTCATAGAGTGTGTTCATTCATATTCAAATATTTAAGCAAATCTAGAATTTTAACCACAAGTAGAAGCTAGATAACTCATACACAAATAACCACCGAGGAACGTACGGCCCGATCCAAAAGAAAAGTAAATGTGCATTGCCGAGGGTCGAACGGCTCAAACCATAGATGCATCTATTACCCCGCTCGCGAATCATACGTGCGACGCGGTAAAATATAAATCACAATCACCCCGCTCGCGAATCATACATGCGACGCAGGTACACATAAAAATACATGTTCTTCCAAGTACAAGTCAATTCTCTTTTAATAATTCCAGAGTAAATGAAATTGAATCCCTTTAGAATTTTAGTGCCCAACTCGTTAGGATCTAAATAATTCAATAGCCAACAAGGTTACAAATATTTCACGTATAACATGCTTTAGGATCCTAGACTACCCGCATTGTCATAAAGTCGCTACGCACGGACCCTCGTCACCTGGTACGTATGTAGCTCCCGCATATAAAGCAATTTGTTTAATTATTATACCTATGGGGATATTTTCCTCTTACAAGGTTAGAAAGGAGACTCACCTTGCTCCAAAGTGCACTCCCAAAGTCCAAGAACGAGCCCAGGTCCTTAATTCGAAGCCAAATGATCCCAAACTAACCAAACGAAGTAAGAACTGGTGAATAAAGGCTTACAAGATCGAATTCTAACCATTTAAGCACTTTTCTAACCATTAACACAAGTTTCCTAAATTCATACCCCGGTCCCACGTGTCCGGATTTCGAGATTTTTCGAAGGAAGTTGTTCTCTATCACCTAAGGATCACAAATATATGATTTCTAGTTCATTAAATGGCAAATTAGGTGATAAAACCTTAGTTTTCATTAAACCCTAGGTCTAGCCCAAGTTCTGCGGTTTCCCAGGACTTGACCCTTTTCCGCTTCCGCGATAAGGCTACTGATTCTGCGGTCTCGCTTTTGAGGTCCAAGAGCCGCATAAGCGGTTATGACAGAAGCAGCAGATGTAAAGCCTTTTTTAAGTTTTCAACTTCACTCGATCCTCGACCATTTGACGCTCGGGGCTCCCGAGCCCCGCCCGAATATACCGACAAGTCTGAAATTACGAGGCGGACCTACTCGAACCCTCGAAATGCTTAAAACAACGCTAAATCAAGGAATCAACCCCAAAACCAAATGATTCAAATCATTGAACCTTCAAGTTCTAAATTTCCTCCTAACGAGTCAAAATGCCCTTTAACCACTCGGATTGACACCAAATTTTACGGGTAACTCTTAACTGATATTTCGGACTTGTACCAAGTTTTGGAATCAAAATCCGAACCCGATACCTAGGAAAATAATAATTTCTTAGTTTATTTAAATTTTTGAAACTTAAACTTAACAATTTCACATAAAAATTTATTACTCGGGCCAGGGACCTCGAAATTCGATTCCGGACATATGCCCAGGTCCCATATTTTTCCACGGACCGTTAGAAATTGCCAGATCACGATTTCGGGTCCGTTTCCCCACAATGTTGTCCGAAGTCAAACTTGGCCTTTTTAAAGAAACTTAAGAAGCAACTAGGCTTTTTCTTACTCAAAACTCTTCTAACTTCCGAACTACCCGTCCTCGCAAGTCATAAATTAGCTAAAGAAAGTGCGGAAAGTATTATTTAAGGGAACGGGGTTCGAAAATGCAAAACGACCAGTCGGGTCGTTACATTCTCCACCTCTTAAACAAACGTTCGTCTTCGAACGGACATAGAAAAGTACATGGACTGATGAATAAGTGGGGATATCGGCTCCGTATGTCCTCCTCGGACTGCCAGGTCACCTCCTCGACTGGTTGGCCCCTCCACTGGACTCTTACCGCAGAAATCCTCTTGGACCTCAACTGGAGATCCTGCCTATCAACAATGGCAACTGGCTCGTCCTCGTAGCCCAAGCTCTCATCTAACTGAATGGTGCTGAAATCCAACATATGTGAATATTCGGCATGATACTTCCGAAGCATCGATACATGGAAAACTGGATGAACTCCTGATAAACTGGGAGGTAAAGCAAGATCATAGGCAACCTCTCCAACTCGCCTCAACACCTCAAAGAGGCCAATAAACCTTGGGCTCAGCTTGCCCTTCTTCCCAAACCTCATAATGCCCTTCATTGGCGA
This sequence comes from Nicotiana glauca, assembly GCA_026770625.1. Classification (NCBI taxonomy): domain Eukaryota; kingdom Viridiplantae; phylum Streptophyta; class Magnoliopsida; order Solanales; family Solanaceae; genus Nicotiana; species Nicotiana glauca. The sequence goes on along the minus strand of MU713484.1, from coordinate 89,910 downwards.
GACTTTCAAGAGAACCTTCTCGCTAATCGTGAATGATACATCACGTGCCTTCTGATCCGCGTAACTCTTCTGCCTGGACTGAGCTGTGCGGAGCCTCTCCTGAATCAACCTTACCTTATCCAAGGCATCCTGAACCAAATCTGTACCAAGCAACTTAGCCTCACCATACTCAAACCACCCTATAGGAGAACGACAACGCCGACCATATAATGCCTCATACGGGGCCATCTCTATGTTGGACTGATAGTTGTTATTGTATGCAAACTCCGCCAAGGGCAAGAACTAATCCCACTGCCCTCCAAAGTCGATCACACATGCTCTAAGCATATCCTCTAAAATTTGAACTGTTCGCTCCGACTGCCCGTCGGTCTGAGGATGGAATATCGTGCTGAGCTCCACACGGGTCCCCAACTCACTCTGAACAACTTTCCAGAAATAGGAAGTGAACTGAGGGCCTCTGTCCGATATGATGGAAACCGGCACACCGTGCAACCTGACTATCTCCTGAATGTAAATATGAGCATATCTCTCCGCCGTATAAGTAGTCGCCACCGGAATGAAGTGGGCCGACTTGGTCAATCTATCCACAATAACCCACACTGAATCAACCTTCCGCTGAGTCTGCGGCAACCCAACCACGAAATCCATGGTAATGCGCTCCCACTTCCATTCCGGAATAGGCATTTGCTGAAGTAGGCCACCTGGCCTCTGGTGCTCATATTTGACCTGCTGGCAGTTCAAACATCTAGCAACATACTCCACTATGTCCTTCTTCATCCTCCACCACCAGTAGTGCTGTCTCAATTCACGGTACATCTTCGTGGCACCCGGATGAATGGAGTACCTCAAACTATGGGCCTCCTCTAGAATCCTCTCTTGCAAGCCATCAACATTAGGGACACATACACGGCCCTGAAGCCGTAACACCCTATCCTCGCCAATAGAAATCTCCTTGACAACTCCCTGAAGTATCATCTCTCTAAGAACCGCCAAATGTTGATCATCGAACTGTCGGGCCTTAATTTGCTCCAATAACGAAGACTGAGCAATCACACATGCTAGAACCCAGCTGGGCTCTGAAATATCCAATCTCACAAGTCTGTTAGCTAAAGACCGAATGTCCAAAGCTAATGGTCTTATCTCAGTAGGAATGAATGCCAAGCTACCCATACTTTCCGCCTTCCTACTCAAGGCATCCGCGACCACATTTTCCTTGCCTGGATGATAAAGAATGGTAATGTCATAATCCTTTAGTAACTCAAGCCACATGTGTTGCCTCAAATTAAGATCCCTCTGCTTGAACAAATGCTGCAAGCTGCGATGGTCTGTATAAACCTGACATGGCACTCCATATAAATAATGTCTCCATATCTTAAGAGCATGAACAATCGCCGCCAACTCTAGATCATGCACAGGGTAATTTTTCTCATGAACTTTCAGCTGGCGTAAAGCATATGCAATAACTCGCCCCTCCTGCATCAATACACATCCCAAGCCAACGCGAGAAGCGTCGCAATACAATGTATACACCCCTGAACCGGAAGGCAATACAAGAATTGGTACCGTGGTCAAAGCCGTCTTGAGCTTCTGGAAGCACTCCTCACAATCATCGGACCAATAGAATGGAGCACCCTTTTGGGTCAATCTGTCAGAGGTGATGCAATAGATGAAAAGCCCTGCACAAATCATCGGTAATAACCTGCTAACCCCAAGAAACTCCTGATCTCGGTCACTGAAGTAGGATGTAGCCAACTCTGAACTGCCTCAATCTTCTTGGGATCCACCTTGATACCCTCTCCTGACACTACATGCCCCAAGAATGCTACTGACTCTAGCCAAAACTCACACTTGGAGAACTTAGCATAAAGTTTTTGCTCTCGCAAGGTCTGAAGCACTACTCTCAAATGTTGCTCGTGCTCCCCCAAGCTACGCGAGTATATCAAGATGTCGTCAATGAAGACGATAACAAAGGAATCAATATAGGGCCTGAACACCCTGTTCATCAAGTCCATAAATGCCACTGGAGCATTAGTCAAGCCAAATGACATCACCAGGAACTCAAAGTGGCCATATCTAGTCCTGAATGCGATCTTCGAAACATCTGAATCCCGAATCTTCAACTGATGATACCCTGACCTCAGGTCAATCTTAGAGAACACCCTAGCACCCTGCAGCTGGTCAAACAAATCATCAATACGAGGCAATAGATACTTGTTCTTGATGGTGACTTTGTTTAGCTGGCAGTAATCAATGCACATCCGCATAGTCCCATTTTTCTTCTTCACGAATAGCACTGGTGCACCCGAAGGCGATACACTGGGCCTAACAAACCCCTTTGCTAACAACTCCTCCAACTGCTCCTTCAGCTCCTTTAGCTCCTTAGGAGCCATACGGTACGACAGGATAGATATAGGCTGAGTGCCTGGAGCCAAATCAATACAAAAATCAATATCACGATCTGGAGGCATGCCAGGAAGATCAGAAGGAAAAACATCGGCAAACTCTCGGACTACTGGCACTGACTCAATCGATGGAGACTCTGCGGTGGTGTCTCGCACATAAGCTATATAAGCCAAACACCCCTTGTCTACCATGCGCTGAGCCCTCAAGAGAGAAATAACCCTGCTAGGCGCATCAACTACAGAACCATTCCACTCCAATCTCAGCAACCCTGGCATCGCTAGTGAAATAGTCTTGGCATGGCAATCTAGAACGGCATGATATGGAGATAACAAATCCATGCCTAGGATAACCTCAAAATCGATCATATCGAGCAACAGAAGATCTGCTCTAGTCTCAAACCCATAGAAGGTAACTACACAAGACTGGTAGACCCGGTCTACAACCACAGAATCGCCCATAGGAGTGGACATATGAATAGAAACACCCAAAGGCTCAAGAGAAGTGACTAGGAATCGAGCAAATAGAGATGACACATATGAATAAGTAGACCCTGGATCAAACAATACGAAACACCTCTACCGCTGACGGAAATAATACCTGTGATGAGGGCATCTGAGGCCAATGCATCTAGCCTAGCGGAAGAGCATAAAACCTAGCCGGAGCACCGGCGGTCTGGCCTCCACCTGACGGAGTAGTAACTGGATGACCTCTCCCTGTGTGGCCTCCACCCCGGGGACGACCTCTACCAGTCTGTCCTCCACCTCTAGATGGCTGGGCAGCCGGTGCTGGAACCATAAACTGCTGACCCTGCTGCACCGCCTTGCCCCGAAGTCTGGGACAAGTCCTCTTCATATGACCTGGATCTCCACACTCATAACACCCTCTCGGTACCATAGCCTGATGCCCTGAAGTCTGAGCCTGCTAACTTGAGTACCCACTAGAAGACCCCTGGATGGCCGGTGGGTGATACGAACTCTCTAGTATGGCGCTGGGGTGAGCACTGGAAGAACTCTGATAACCAGAATACCCACCGGAAGGACCCTGAATGGCTGGTGGGCGGTAAGAACTCTTCGGCATCGCACTGAAATAAGGCCTAGCTGGAGCACCTCGGGGAGGGGGTAGTGGTGCTGAGTATGGGGGACTGCTGGGATGACCCCTCCCGAACTGACCTCTACCTCTAGCTGGGGCACTTATGAACTCTCCGGAGAATCTGGCCCTCTTGTCCTGCTGCATCTGCTCTCTACCTCTCATACGGTATCCCTCAATCCTGCGGCGATCTCAATCACTAGCTAGTGCCCTGTGCCCATCTCTACCTCTCGGGCCATACAATCGGATAGTAGGGTGTAATCCCGCAACAAACCTCCGCACTCTCTCTGTCTCTGTGGGAAGTATCATGAGTGCATGGCGGGACAACTCTGAGAACCTCACCTCATAATCGTTCACTGACATCTGACCGTGCTCTAGATGCTCAAACTGATGATGCAGCTCTTCCCTCTCAGAGGGTGGAATGTACCGATCAAGGAATAACTGAGTGAACTGGCCCCAGGTGATGGGAGGAGAATCTGCTGGCCTGCTATGTGCATAGGACTGCCAACATCTATGGGCCCTGCCCTCAAGCTGAAAAGTAGTGAAGTTGACTCCATGCGACTCCAATATCCTCATATTGTGCAGTCTATCCCTGCACCTGTCAATAAAGTCCTGGGAATCCTCATGACGTTCACCCCCAAAGACTGGAGGGTGAAGTCTAGTCCATCTGTCTAGTAACTTCTGCGGATCGAACTCCACAGCTGGCCTAGGTTGGGGTGCCGCTGCAGCAACTGGTTGAACCCCCTCAGCGGGTGGTGCACCCGGAGTCTGATATACCGCAGCTGCATGACCTAGAGCCTGAGCAGTAGGGGTCTGTGCTCCCCCTCCTGCCTGCGAAGCAGCTGGGTCTGCTGGAAATAAACCAGCCTGAGTCATAGTGTCCATAAACCGAAGCATACGGCCCATGACCTCCTGAAATCCCGACGCAGTCATGAAATCCGTCGGAGTAGGCACAGTTGCGGGCACCTCGCCCTGCTCCTCAATAGTGGGATCCCTCGCAGGGTCTACCGGTGGTGCAACTGGAAAAGCTCTGGGATGCCCTCGTCCCCTATCACGGGTCGGTTCCCTCCCTAGGCCTCTACCTTAGCCTCTAGCAATGGGGGGAGCAGCTCCTCCCGGGTCTGGAACGTCGGCAGTACGAGTCCTCACCATATGTGAGAGAATCGAAGAGGAAATTTAGTACACTGACCACTGTACGATGGAAAATGAATAAAGAGCAGTCTTTCCTAACACCCTATAGCCTCTCGAAGATAAATACAGACGTCTCCGTAGCGATCTACAAGACTCTATTAGGTTTTTCTCGTAACACTGTGAGACCTACGTGAACCTAGTGCTTTGATACCATATTGTCACGACCTATTTTTCATAATAGGTCATGATGTCACCAGACACCATTTGTCAGGCCAGCCAACGCGGAAGTATAATTAAGTTCTCATTTTACCTTTGCCAAAAAAAAACCACTATAATAGATTTTCCAATTTAAGGTTAAAACAAGTAAAGATCAATAATGTATAAAGATGGTTATACAAGCCCAAAATATCTACCACTGTGTGTGCCAGAACCTGGTGTCACAAGCTAAGGGCATCTAGTAGAATATAAACAAATGAATAATATACTATCTTACTGTCTGAATCAGGATAGACAGAAACAAAAAAATACAAGGAAAGACTTCTTCGGCTGCAGATCAGCATGAAGAAGAAGCAACTCACCGTAGAAGTCCCAAGGGTGCTCACTGATGCGCACCAGAGTAGTGTCCAGATCTACCTGCCTCAAATCATGTACATTTAAGTACAGAAGCGTAGCATGAGTACATAAACAACATGTACCCAGTAAGTATCCCGCCTAATCTCGAAGAAGTAGAGATGAGAGGTCGACTTGATACTTACTAAGGTCAAGAAATAATGAGAATCATTTAAACTCAAGTCATAAATCTTCCGAGTATGAAATAGAAATTCTTTCTTTAACCTCTCATAGAGTGTGTTCATTCATATTCAAATATTTAAGCAAATCTGGAATTTTAACCACAAGTAGAAGCTAGATAACTCATACACAAATAACCACCGAGGAACGTACGCCCCAATCCAACAGAAAAGTAAATGTGCACTGCCGAGGGTCGAACGGCTCGAACCATAGATGCATCTATTACCCCGCTCGCGAATCATACGTGCGATGTGGTAAAATATAAATCACAATCACCCCGCTCGCGAATCATACATGCGATGCAGGTACACATAAAAATACATGTTCTTCCAAGTACAAGTCAATTCTCTTTTAATAATTCCAGAATAAATGAAATTGAATCCCTTTAGAATTTTAGTGTCCAACTCGTTAGGATCTAAACAATTCAACAGCCAACAAGGTTACAGATATTTCACGTGTAACATACTTTAGGATCCTAGACTACCCAGACTGTCATAAAGTCGCTACGCATGGACTCTCGTCACCTGATACGTATATCGCCCCCGCATATAAAGCAATTTGGTTAATTATTATACCCATGGGGATATTTCCCTCTTACAAAGTTAGAAATGAGACTCAGCTCGCTCCAAAGTTCACTCCCAAAGTCCAAGAACGAGCCTAAGTCCTTAATTCGGAGCCTAACGATCCCAAACTAACCAAACGAAGTAAGAACTGGTAAATAAAGGCTTACAAGATCGAATTCTAACCATTTAAGCACTTTTCTAACCATTAACACAAGTTTCCTAAATTTCGATCCCGGGCCCACGTGTCTGGATTCCTAGATTTTTCGAAGGAAGTTGTTCTCTATCACCTAAGGATCACAAATATATGATTTCTAGTTCATTACATGGCAAATTATGTAATAAAACCTTGGTTTTCATTAAACCCTAGGTCTAGCCCAAATCTCTTGATTTTACCTCATTTTTAGTGTTTACTCTACCTAATGTTTATGTATTTGAACTAAAAGTGAGTGGGGATTACTTACCTTGAAATGTTATGTTGAAACCTCCTCTTTGGAATCACCAAAATCGCCTAAATGTTGAGAGAAATGTGAAAGAAATGAGCTTGAGCGCGTATTAAATGAATCCTTTTGTCCCAAACTATTTTCGCATTTGCGGAAGTATTTCCGCTTCTGCGGAATCCGCCTCTACAAAAAAATGGCCGCTCCTGCGGCTTTTGGCAATTGAGGCTCGACCGCTTCTGCGGTCTGGGGGCCGCATAGGCGGAACCGCTTCTGCGGTCCCTGGGCCACTTCTGCAGTTTCCCAGGACTTGACCCCTTTCCGCTTCCGCGATAAGGCGACCGCTTCTGCGGTCCAAGAGCCGCAGAAGCGGTTATGACATAAGCAACAGATGTAAAGCCTTTTCTAAGTTTTCAACTTCACTCGATCCTCGACCATTTGACGCTCGGGGCTCCCGAGCCCCGCCCGAATATACCGACAAGTCTGAAATCACGAGGCGGACCTACTCGAACCCTCGTAACACTTAAAACATCGCTAAATCAAGGAATCAACCCCAAAACCAAATGATTCAAATAATTGAACCTTCAAGTTCTAAATTTCCTCCTAACGGGTCAAAACGCCCTTTAACCATTCGGATTGATACCAAATTTTACGGGTAAGTTTTAACTGATATTTCAGACTTGTACCAAGTTTCGGAATCTAAATCCAAACCCGATACCTAGAAAAATAATAATTTCTTAGTTTATTTAAATCTTTGAAACTTAAACTTAACAATTTCACATAAAAATTCATTACTCGGGCCAGGGACCTCGGAATTCGATTCCGGACATACGCCCAGGTCCCATATTTTCCCACGGACCCTCAAAAATTGCCAAATCACGATTTCGGGTCTGTTTTCCCACAATGTTGACCGAAGTCAAACTTGGCCTTTTTAAAGAAACTTAAAGAAGCAACTAGGCTTATTCTTGCTCAAAACTCTTCTAACTTCCGAACTACCCGTCCACGCAAGTCATAAATTAGCTAAAGCAAGTGCGGAAAGTATTATTTAAGGGCACGGGGTTCTAAAATGCAAAACGACCAGTCAGGTCGTTACAATATATTAAAAGACTATTTTGTCCAGTGTGAACTTTATTTTAAAAGGATAAAAAAGGCGAACGACATTTCGCTAAAGACCTTCGTGCTTTTAATATAGCATAGATTATTTGAATTTTTGGAATGCATAGTGATAAGTTTATAGTATCATATTTGCCATTTTTCTACTGCTCGATAAAAAGAATTCTCTTTGGTTACATCATTACCCAGGTACGTTTATGCGTGGATGACACAAGAAGTTTAGAACTACATTAATTAGCAGACAAGTGATAAGATTAAAAAATGAAGGAAAATTAAAGTAAATTACCCATGTTGATCTTAGGAAAATTGAATATTTTAAAGTAAAAAAAGAACAATTTAAAATTGATTTGTTATTGGTGCTAGCCGCGTATGAGAATATATTTGATTTCTATTTAGTGGTAAAAATTTAAAATCACTAGATAATGAGAATCTTTAAAAACACATTTCTTTAACTTCGAAAGTTCCTTCAAATACATTGATGGTTTAAACTTATTTTTCAAATAAAAATGTTAATGTAAATAGTACAATTAGGAGACAATACTCTAATATATATGCTTAATTAGATTTTAAAAAAAACTTGATTTTTTTCTAAATGCATATAGTGCTTATAAAAAATGTTAACTGTTTCTGTAGCGTTGCATATGCACAAAGAAGTTTTTCAAAATTAAAATTGATAAAATTTTACCTAAGATCGACTAACAAGAGAGATCAAATATATTAGTTATATTATCAATTAAAAATAAACTATTAAACAAAATTGATCATAAATAAATTATTAATAGCTTTTCATCTCAAAAGCTTAGAAAAATAAATATCAAATAAAAAGCGTCCTGGCCACTTAAACTTGCACCCGATTGTCATCCCGGTAAATAAACTTACAACTTTCCCATTTAGATACTCAAAGTTGAGAGAATAAGTATTATTAAATACCTCTGACCATTGACCATGCTTGTGTGGCAGCGCCGTGTGTGATGTGGCAATAGTGCATGTCAATCACGCGAATTAGATGCGTGAATTTAGTTTATTAGTATAAAAAAGACAGAAACTAAAAATGAAAAGAAAAACCCAAATGTCTCCACGTACCCCCTGTTGCGCCCCCTTTGTCCTTCGCGGAATCGGATTTATGACATTTGGTTGGGACAACTCTCTCCTTTTGGAAAAGGGGTTTTGCAATTTTGAAGAGTCGCCACCTAATGATTTTAAGGTGCATTAGGGCACCTATGGGGTTCAACTACAACTACATTTGATAACCAGAGATAGGGTAAGAGCTTGAAATTATCCCAAGGGGAAGGTTTTAGGCATCCCTCAGGATCCACTAATGTGGTTCCTGGCTAGATAGTTCTTTATGAATTTGTGCAATTAACAAGTAAACAAACATGGCTCACATAAAATGGAATTTTAAATACACAAGTATTTGAAAATGATTGAATAAAGCAAAAATTTTGAAAAGAGGAGTTACAGTTAATCATGCTGATGAATGTAAAGGGGTCCTAGGTTTATTTGTAATATGGATCACATCAATGCAATACCTGGTAATCACTCCTCAAGAGAGGGGATACACGTGGTATTAGAGCACCGGTCATCATATCTATATCTACCCTTCCCACTCCGTAAAGGTATTTAAAGCGCGGATTGTTCTCGACCTCTATTGTGTTCTATTACTCGTCCTATTCCTATTAGTCCCGGAGGAATTTTAGGACACTATTCCTATAATAGGTAGGATTTAGGTTGGCTCTTAGGTTTAAAGGTAAAAAGGCTAAGGCGACATACAAAATACGTAGGACTTCATTTAAACACGAAACATGTAAGCAGTTAGAAGGCTCATATAAACCTCCACAAATAATGCACATAAATAGCATGACTTAAACACAGTTAAAGTCTGAATTTTAAAAATCCTAAAGTTGGGTATTTGATTTAGAATCAGATTCATTATATAGCTCAGATAAGAAGTCTGAATCAGGCCTGCCTGCTGGTTGTAGCTGTTGCTAATTAAATAAAGGCGGATTCAATTTTATCATTATTATTACTTAAGCGCCTAGGCGTAATAGCGATGTCCTAGGAGCATGATATCTATTGCTGATTAGGAGTGTAGTAAAACAGTAAACAGTTCTAAACGAGCGATTTAGATCATATAGGCATGCTCTCTAAACCGTATTGAAAAAAGGAGTAGGTTGTTTAAACTGATTCAGAACAGTACGAGTCAAACTAATTTTTAACTAAATTGATTTTAGATCCTATAGGCATGATGTGTATTAGATCATATAGGCAGGATATCTAAGTTTGGAAGTAAAACATGCAGAATTATGATTAAAACATATCCTATAGGCAGGTTATCTACCTTTAAAATATGCATAATTATCCCTATCCATTTTCACTAGCCAACCCCAATATTCGTTATAAATTATTACATACCAAATATTTAAAATTACAAAAGAAGTGCAGAAATAACAAATTACAACCAAAAGAAGCCTGATCTTGGCTTCCTGTCTGAGTTATATAATTAATCACTTCAGATGCCCATGGTGTTCAAAGACTTTCTCATACCTGGGTGTGTCAAAGTTTCCTAAGGGTCTCAAGAGACCCCGGACAGTGCTTACACCCAGGTTTGCATAACCAGACAAGAATGAGTGCAGTGTGGAAAGGCCAACCCTTATGTATCCAAGTTCAGAGGGAGCTCAAGGGTCCTAAAGCAAGGCTCACACAAGAGGGGCAAAACCTAGGTTCTAAGAATATAGTAGAAGTGCAGGACAGAGATTGATTAAAACTGAGTTGAGAATAGTAAGCATTAAAGGGTGATTTGAAAACAGTAGTAGTAGAGCTTAAAATACACAGAAATTAATAGTTACACAAATGGGTCGAGGGGTTTTGGGAATACATTGTATGAGGCATATGACCCCAGAGAGGGGCGGGTTTGGTCATACACGGCAATAGAATATGTTGGCATGCCCACAAACCAACCAAAGGAACACAAACACATAGAGGAATTTTGGGATTCATAAGTCAGCAAATCACATAACAAGCGACTGATAACATACATTCATAGGGAAATATTAGTCTAAAAGGGGTAGGGAACATATTTCAGTATACTAGTAATGTTTATAGACTGCAGAAACATTGGCAGAAGTGAGCACGAATGAGAAACTGAGGTAACTTAGAGAAACACATTGTTGTTGAGACTTAAAGAGTAAAATAGGACATACCAGTAGAGAAGCACAGTGCAGAAAGGTAAAGCAAACAAGAGTCCACAGTCTATCCTTGGATTTCAACCGGCTAGACAAAGTAATAGCACAAGTAGCAGTAAAGAAAGAGAGAATTTTAAGTATAAAAGTGTGTTTTTGAACTCAAGTTGTTCGTGTCTTTTGAAAGAAGAGGGGAGGGGTATTTATAGCTTTTGAAAATGAGTGATAAGTAAGGTAATCAGTAAAGTTTTAACATAAACATGGAAACAATCACAAGTCAGAATCAATTACACAAGTGATTTCCTTTAATTAAGGAATCATGGCTTAACGAGTACTAACATGTTTCAATTAAGGAAAGAAAATCAGTTTGGGACAGATTGATTATTGCCATATAAGGGGCAGTAAAAACATGAAGCAAACAATCAAGTCTAAGTGCAGAATATGCTTATTTTGGGAAAGGATTCAGCAAGCTAAAATATCAAAGAAAGGGGAAAGGAATCAATTAATTTTAAACAGGCGAGTGAAATTAGGGTTTATAAAATAAAAGCTTTTGCAATCAGTCACAAGATCAATCAAGGAAGAAACTTCAGTATATAAATAGAGTGAACAGAAGCATCAGACATACGAGGCCAAACACATTGGCAAAAGAGATAACACAAACATACAATAGTGGCAGAAATAAGCTAGGATTCAGTAGTGAGGAAAATATTCGAGGCACAGTAGTCAAGTAGGTCTAGTCACATAGAATCAACAGTGAAGAAGAACATAGTATTAGATAAGAGAAATCAGAAACAGGTAAAGGTCTCACAGTAGTAATAAGTGAGAAAACTTCTAAGAAATTTAGGGCTTCAACAGTAGTTGAGTTTAAGAGATGGTAAGAACTCAAAATAAAACAAGTCAGACAAGGAAAAGATAGTCAGAAACAAAGAACAAGTACATATTTAAACAAACAATTTCCAGAACTCGGATAAGACTAAAAGGAACTAGGGTTTTTAACATGCTGAATAAAATAGAAGGAAAGCATAAACAAGTTGTTTGAACATAGTGAAAATCACAAACAACATTAAAATCGAAGAAGAGGTCTTTAGAAGTTAAGAGAAAACCTAATCGTTGAAAAGTGAAGAGTCATTTTGAAAGAAAAGTCAAAGAAGCTTCGAGAAACACTTAAAAAGTTCATAGTAAGAAGATAGATCTGAAAGAAATCGAAATGTCTTAGAGATTTGGGTTCCAGAGAACCCAGAAAAGTGTGAAAGACGTTGAAAGTTAACGATCTAACCATAAAAAGTCAAGGATCTTCCTAGAAAGGCCATGGATGGCCGGAGAAAGATCGTGGATGGCCGGAGAAAGGCCATGAACAACAATAGAGCAAGGACTGGACCTTACTCCTTCGAGGTTTGGCTATGAAACCACAGAACCAAACACCCAGGAGCCATAGGAGGCTGATACACGTCTCAAATAACCACGAAGGGTCATGGATTAGGTAGGCATTAGGGTGGGATTAGATGGTGGCGGCTAGGGTTCATAAGGGGTCGCAGAGAGAGTTGAGAGAAGAGGGGCATTCAAGGGAGGAGTTTGGTGGAAAATGGATTAGGTTTGGGGGTTGTTTAAGGTTAAAAATGGAAAGGGCTAATAGTGGTCGTTGATCTAAATGATCAACAACCAGGATTGAAATAGTTAGGTAGGGGGTCCGGGTTGGGCCGTTTAATTGGGTTAGGGGTCGGGTTTGAATGGGAATTGGGTCGAGGAAATTGGATTCAATTTGGGGTTAGATTTAGGCTAAAATTGAAATGTAATTGGGCTATTATTTAAATAGCCAATTTTTCCTTTCAAAATTATAAAAAATAGTAAATCAATTTCAGAAAATAAATTGAAAGCGCCAAAATGATTTATGATATATAATTGATACTTTAAAAATATAGGACTTGGTTTTATGAATATGAACGCAATTAACTCTTAAAAGAGGCTAATATTGCAATTATTAGCTTTGAAAAATACTAAATAAATTTATAAAAATATGCAAAAATTACCTTAGCTATATTTTAGAATAAAAATGAAAATCCAATAGATGATTTACCAAAAATAATAATTTTGGAAATAATTATTGGGATTTTATGGATAAAAAAAGAAATAAATTTATTTTAAAAATCTTTAAAATTATGAAAAAATAATAAAACACTTGAATATGCTTACATATGCATATATATGCTCTTTTAAGTTATTTTACATATTGAAAATATATAGGAAAAAATTAGGTGTCAACAGTTGCCCTTCTTTACCTGGGAAGGATGAAAGAGTTTTCGGGTAAAGATATGATGGCCAATTTTGACCAGGCGAAATGGTTTGAAGAGTTTAGGCTGCACCGCAATTTTTGAGCTGCCTACATATCCCTGGTTTTACAGGAATCAGGCCATATATAGTTCAAGATCCATCAGTGGAGTACGCCGACGGGTACTTCCCAAGAACGGACGCAATATCTTGGGTTCGGTGAGTGGACGACTTATGGGAACAGTTAGGTTTGATATGGCCGCGGGCACTGGAGCGGGACCTCTCCCGCCAGGACGGCCGTTTCTTACCGGTTTTACCTGTAAATAAGCAATACAAGCATATATTGTGCATAAATTTAAACATGATGCAAATTCCTGTTGGACCATGAATGTTGTCTTTGAACGGTTAAGATGATGTCTTTTAGACCATGATATCCTGGGCCATGAAGCATATAATAAAGGATTCGCAGGCCATGAGATGATGTTCTAGGGCCATGAGGATGGTGCCTCCTAACTATGATGCCTTTGAATGCTGATATGTAAAAGATTGAAAGAGATCCTCGGGCCATGACATGGTGTTCTCGGGCTATGAAGATGGTGCCTCCGAACGATGAAGCCTTTGGATAAGTTGGCTATATTTCAGCCTATAAAGGATGCGGTAGCATGTGGTTATATTTTAGCCGTGCAATGTGGCGATCTTTCAACCATGCAATGTGGCGATCTTTAAGCTATGCAATGTGGCGATCTTTTACCCGTGCAATATGGTAATCTTTCAGCCATGCAATGTGGATAAAGATAGTGTTTAGTCTCGAAAAGTAGAATAGTAGCCTTATGCAAGTTGGAAGGTAGATAGAGGTAGAAATTAACCTCGGAAGACAGAATAGTAGCCTTATGCAAGTTGAAAGGCAGAATAGTAGCCTTATGCAATGCAGATGTAGATAGAGGTAGAACTTAACCTCGGAAGGCAGAATAGTAGCCTTATGCACGTTGGAAGGCAGAATAGTAGCCTTATGCAAGTTGGAAAGCAGAATAGTAGCCTTATGCAAGTCGGAAGGCAGAATAGTAGCCTTATGCAATGTAGATGCAGATAGAGGTAGAGCTTAACCTCGGAAGGCAGAATGGTAGCCTTATGCAGATTGGAAGGCAGAATGGTAGCCTTATGCAAGTTAGAAGGCAGAATACTAGCCTTATGCAAGAAATAAAATAGCAAATGACAGTAGAATTTCTTAGCTGATAGAAGATTGTGGCATTGTGATTACTGGGAGACTTGTGACATATGCGGCATCACTGGTATACGGATAACAAATGTTGGTAAATGCAACAGTTCGGAGAATCATGTTCTTGAACAATGTTTGTTCTACGGGCTTACTATATGTTCAATTATTTCGTAATCCTAGTGCCTGCATTCAAAGAAAAATCATGAGTTTTGTAAAAGCGAAGGTTAGTTCGTATCCCCACTGTCTTTGCTTGATTCTTTCTGCTTTGATCTGGTGATACCACCTGCATCATTGGGGTAGCGTTGCCGAACAAAGCAATTTCGATAATAAATATGCATGATTTTGTAAAAGTATAACATAAATGTATAATTAAAATAGTTTTTTAGATGAACAGACGACTATGACGTGGTTTGAGATATTGCAACCTCTCCTGCTACGGAATTTTGAGGGTCCTCTTCAAAATTCTACCCAAGTTTGATGGGTTGATGTTTCTGACTGTTGCTCATGCGACGATCAACTGAAATTACTTCGAAATTTTGAGGGTCCTCCTAAAAATTCTGCCCCAGTTTCCAATTTCGGGGGAAATAAAAATTTTATTGAATTGTGACTGAACCCATAGGGCTGCCTACATATCCCCTCTTAAATGGGAATCGGGTCAGGTGTAGTTCAATTTTACATCATATAGAGAAAACATAAATATTACACATAGTAACGTTTGACTGCATCTAAATTGATCAGCTTTGGCCAGACTTCTCCGTCCATTTCTATAAATATGAGGTCTCCTCCTGTCAAAACACGGTGAACCATGTATGGGCCCTGCCAGTTGGGAGAGCACTTTCCTTTGGCTCTATCTTGATGCAGAAAAATTTTCTTTAACACCAATTGTCCCGGTGTGAACTGTCTTGGCTTGACTCTTTTGTTGAAGGCTCTGGACATTTTGTTCTGATAGAGTTGACCATGGCAGACTGTGTTCATTCTCTTTCCGTCTATAAGAGATAGTTGCTCATAATGACTTTTCACCCACTCTGCTTCGTTGAGCTTAGTTTCCTGTATGATCCTTAGGGAAGGAATTTCTTATTTAGCGGGAATGACGGCCTCTGTACCATAAACTAGCATGTAAGGAGTTGCCCCGGTTGATGTGCGGACTGTGTTGCAATACCCTGATAGAGCAAATGATAACTTCTCGTGCCACTGTTTATGCTTCTCTATCATTTTCCTCAATATCTTCTTGATATTCTTGCTGACGGCTTCTACGGCTCCATTCATTTGAGGCCTGTAGGATATGGAATTCTTGTGTCTTATCTTAAAGGTTTCACATATGGTTTTCATCAAGTCGTTGTTGAGATTGGAGCCATTATCAGTAATGATTGACTCTGGAATATCAAATCGACAAACAATGCAGTTGCGGACAAAGTTTACCACGACTTTCTTAGTCACTGCTTTGTAAGATGCTTCGACCCACTTAGTCAATTACCACTAGGATAAACTTGTGTCCATTGGAAGCGGCAGGCTTGATTGGTCCAATGACGTTCATTCCCCAAGCGGCAAACGGCCATGGTGAGCTTGCCTTGTTGAGCTTGCTTAGGGGTACCTTTATAATGTCTGCATGTATTTGGCAGTGATGGCATTTCCAAACATATTGGATCTAGCCTGTTTCCATAGTCATCCAAAAGTAACCAGTCCGGAGTATCTTCTTTGCTAAGACAAAACCGTTCATATGTGGACCACAGGTCCCTGCATGAATTTCCTCTAGTAGCTTCGATGCTTCTTTTGCGTTGACACATCTTAATAGTCCCAAATTAGGAGTCCTCCTATACAGGATTCCTCTACTGTGAAAGAAGATGTTCGACAATCTCCGAAGTGTGCATTTCTGAGTATGATTGGCAAGCTCCGGGTAATCTCCTTCTGCCAAATATTCCTTGATATCATGAAACCAAGGCTTTCTATCTGCTTCCTCTTCAACAGGGGCACAATAAGTTGGCTGATTGTGAATTTTCATCTGAATGGGATCAATAAAATTCTTGTCCGGATGTTGTATCATAGATGATAGGGTATCCAATGCATCATCGAACTCATTCTAGATTCTGGGAACATGTCAGAATTCCATCTTCCTGAACCTCTTCCTCAATTCCCATACATGATGCAGATACGGGAGAATCTTAGAGTTCTTGGTTGCCCATTCTTCTCATACCTGATGTATAAGTAAATCTGAATCTCCAATCACTAGTAGCTTTTGCATGTTTATGCTAATAGCCATTTTGAGCCTTAAGATGCAGGCTTCATATTCGACCATATTGTTGGTGCAGGGGAACCTGAGTTTGGCAGACACTGGATAATGCTGACCAGTTTCTGATACCATGACCGGTCCTATGCCAACTCCTTTGAAGTTTTCTACTCCATCGAAGAACATTCTCCAACCGTCATATGATTCTGCAATGTCTCTTTCTATGAATGATACCTCTTCATCAGGAAAATACATTTTCAAAAGTTCATATTCTCCATTCATAGGGTTTTCGACAAGGTGGTCTGTCAGTGCTTGTCCCTTGACCGCCTTCTAAGTCACGTAAACAATGTCGAACTCACTCAATAGGATTTTCCACTTGGCTAGCTTTCTAGTGAGCATGGGCTTCTGAAAGATGTACTTCAAAGGATCCATCCTTGATATGAGGTACGTAGTATAGACACAGAAGTAATGTCTCAGCTTTTGAGCTACTTAAGTCAAAGCACAATAGGTGTGTTCTAAAGAGAATACTGGGCTTCGTATGGAGTGAACTTCTTGCTGAGATAATAAATGGCTTGTTCCTTTCTCCTTGTTTCATTATATTGCCCCAAAACACAACCGAAAGCTCCATTTAACACTATAAGGTAGATCAATAAGGGTCTACCTGGCTCGGGAGGAACTAGGACTGGTGGCGTTGATAGGTACTCCTTGATTCTATCGAAGGCCTTTTGGCAGTCATCGGTCCATTTGGTAGCGGCATCCTTCTTTAACATTTTAAATATCGGCTCTCAGATAACTGTAGACTATGCCATGAATCGGCTGATGTAGTTCAACCTTCCCATGAAACTCATCACATCTTTCTTGTTTTTTGGCGGTGGTAGTTCCTGAATGGCTTTGACCTTTGATGGTTCCAATTCTATTCCTCGGCGGCTCACAATAAACCCAAGCAACTTCCTAACAGGAACCCCAAATGCACACTTTGTGAGGTTTAGTTTCAGGTTATACCTTCGTAGTCTGTTGAAAAACTTTCTCAGATCTTCTACCTGGTCAGTGGCCTTCTTGGATTTGATGATAACATCATCAACATATACCTTTATCTCCTTGTGTATCATATCATGGAAAATGGTTGTCATGGCCCTCATGTAGGTGGCCCCTGCATTCTTCAGGACGAATGGCATCATCTTGTAACAATACACTCCCCATGGCATAATGAAAGCCATTTTCTTAGCATCTTCCTCATCCATCCAGATATGATGGTAACCAGCGAAGAAATCCATGAATGACTGTAGCTCATGCTTGGCGCAATTATCAATCAGGATGTGTATATTCGGCAAAGGGAAGTCATCTTTCGGACTAGCCCGGTTGAGATCCCGGTAGTCGATATAGACTCTGACCTTCCCATCCTTCTTTGGTACTGGAACAATGTTGGCTAACCATGTCGGGTACTCAACTACCTTGAGAACCTTAGCTTTGATCTGCTTGGTGACTTCTTCCTTGATTTTCAAACTCATGTCAGGTTTGATCTTTCTGAGCTTTTGCTTTACCGGTGGACACATTAGATCGGTTGGCAGTTTGTGAGCTACAATAGACATACTCAGACCGGTCACGTCATCATACGACGAGGCGAATATGTCCTCATACTCCTTTAGAAGCTCTGTGTATTATTTTTTCTCTGATGGCGATAAGTGAATATTGATTTGTGTTTCCTTGACATTTTCTGCATCTCCCAGGTTAACAATTTTAGTTTTATCTAGGTTGGACTTAGGTCTATTTTCAAAGTTCTCAACTTCTTTGACAATCTCTTCATGTATTTCATCTTTTTCTGAATCAATATCCGTTTGTTGCGTTGTCTCATTGCATGTCACAGTCATTGGTTCATCAAGATAAGTAATAGTAATGTTGTATGGGTAAAGTAAGGAGGAAAACGATAGAAATAAATATTAGTTCATTGAAAAAATCAATTGAACAATTATTTTGAACATTGAATATCTTATTGCGGAAATTAAAAAATGCGAAAAGGAAATCATTCAATAAAAACAGTGAATAGTGCTTGTTTTAGTCTTGCTACCCCGAGGCTCGTCGAGCTCTGGTGGTCCTGATGGTCCAATTGTTGAGGAATACCCCTCTGCATATAGCTT
>MU713484.1:52263-70699 GCA_026770625.1 Nicotiana glauca | reverse complement strand
CCCCCCCCCCCCTAGAGAATAACACAACAATCCATATCATTGTCCTCTAGAAATAAGTTTTTCACTACTGCAAGTGCTTCTTCTTCATATGTCCCATAGATGACGCCAGCCTATCAGAAAGTATGCTTCAGGTGCGGTATCGGTTGCTCTAATGGGTAGTAAGGACCGCACCATGGTGGCGACCAATATTAAACTCCTCCCAGTTATATTCATATCCCAGACCGAAGGTAGTGCCATATTTCTTGAGTTTTATAGGTTTAGAGATCCCTTGGAGGTTCTTGCCGAGTCCTTTGCCAGGTTCGTACTCACTCTAATTCAATATATTCTCGATCTTGTTATCCCACCATTTTGTCTTTGTTGATAACATTGACCCGCTCGATGTGGTGGTAGGTCTCTCCACCTAGCTTTCTTCTTCCTCCGATTGTCGGAATGATCTGGCTACTATATATAGGACTGCTGCCATAACCGTGAATGATCACTTCCTGGTGATTCCATTCAAACTTTACTTCCTGATACAGTATTGAAGCTACAACCCTAGCAACATGAATCCAGGGTCGTCCTAGCAGCAAGTTGTAGGATGCTGGCACATCTATCACTTGAAAATCGACCTCGAACCAGGTTGGTCCCATCTGTAGACACATACTAATCTCACCGATGGTGGACCTCCGAGACCCATCAAAAGCTTTCACATTGATTTCTCCTTCTTTTATCTTGTGCAGCCCTTTGCCCAACTTCTTGAGTGTTGTTAACGGACATATGTTAAGGCTGGAACCCCCATCGATCAGGATCCTAGTAATGAAGTAGTCTTTGCAGTGATGTGTAAGGCTTTGTTGTGACCCAACCCTTCAGGTGGCAGCTCGTCCTCATAGAAGGTGATTTTATGGCTTTTTAATACTTGTCCCACCATATTAGCCATTTCCCTGCCAGTGATGTTACTTGGCACGTATGCTTCACTCAACACCTTCAACAGAGTGTTTTTATATGTCTTGGAATTCTGCAGCAATGAGAGGATGGATATCTGTGCTGGTGTTTTATTTAGCTGGTCGATGACCGAATACTCCTTGGCCTGTATTTTCCTCCAAGGTCGCCTGGACCCATCTCAATGATGGGTGGCCAGTTGGAGTCCTGCTTGCTTGACTCAGCTAGGTGTTCAGGGGTATAGACTCTGCCAGTTCTTGTCATACCCTGTGTTGCAACAGTCTCTTCGAACCTGACATTGCCTTTCCTCCTAGACTCGATTGTATAGTCCCATGGTATAGCTTTTGTATGGAATGACGGCATGGTAGACATCGCCATTGGGATCGGTGCGGCTAGCTTTACTTCGAATAGGATATATTCTTTGGGTGGAAAAACTGCAACCTCAAATGGTGCCGGTGCCTTTACTGATGGTGCTGCTTTAAACTCAAGACGGATAGACATATCTACCTCAGTGACCTCAGACAGTTGGATTTGGACAATGATGAGATTGAGAGTAACCGCTAGTTTCTTTGGATCATTGCCTTCTGCGATCAACCCAATGGATCCCTCAGGATCCCAATCATCCTCTACTTCAATCATGTGAATACCCTTGACTTTATGGTCCGGTAGAGGGTTATTGCGGACGTTCGGAGTAGCTTCCTTTGTAACAACGACTTTGTTATCAATTAAAGACTGTATCTTGTCTTTTAAAGAGTGGCATTTATCGATAATGTGTCCCTTCATTCCAGAGTGGTACACACAAGACTTGTTTGGGTTAACCCACTAAGAAGAATTCTCAGGGGTTGCAACAGGGACGGGAGTGACATAACCGACAGCTTTGAGTCTCTCATATAGCTCGTCAATGGTTTCGGTGATGGCTATGTATTGTTTTGGAGGCCTCCTATAAAAATTTGGTTGGGGCCTAGGGTTGTTTTGGCGTGCGGGGGGTGATTGGTAATGAGATGGTTAGGCATTGTAAGTTTGGTAGACGTGAGCAGGCTGGGAGTATCTGGGTGAGGTAAGTAGAGATGACTGATAAGTTGGTGGTGGAGCTTGGTACGAGGGTGCTTGGTAATTTGGGGCTAGCTGATATGTGAGTGGAGGTATTGGGTAGGTTTGGTATTTGAGATGAGACTTGGTCCTTTGTGCAACCATCACATCCCCCACGTTCTTCTTCTTGGACAAACCACCAAACTGCAAGGCCTTATTTATAGCTTGCAAGGCTTCGAATTTTGTAATAATACCGCTCTTAATACCTTCTTCAATTCGTTACCCCAATTTGATAATCTCAAAAAACTTTTTATTCTTAATCACCATCAATCGTTCATAGTATTGCGGGTCTTGAGCCCTGACAAAGAACTTGTTCATTTGTTCTTCTTCTAAGGCGGGTTTGACCTTTGCAGCTTCAAACCTCCAGCGAGTAGCATACTCACGAAATGTCTCTGTGGGCTTCTCCTTTAGATTCTGGATATAGAACATGTCTGGCGCATTCTCTGTGTTAAACCTGAACTTGTCCATAAAATCAGATGTCATACCTACCCAGCTCGACCACTTCTTAGGATCTTGGCTGATGTACCAAGATAGTGCATCTCCTTTCAGACTCCTCATGAACAGCTTTATGCGAATCCTTTCATCTTTTTCTACCTCGACCAGCTTGTCGTAGTATGTTCTCAGATGGAACCTTGGATCACCTATACCATCAAATATCTCGAACTTGGGAGGTTTGTACCCCTCCGGTAGTTCGACATCTGGTGTTATGCAGAGGTCTTCATAGTTCGACCCTTCGATCCATTTACTTCCTTCGACACCCTGAATTTGGCTGGTTAGTTTCTTAAGTTCTTCAGCCAAGTTTCTGATGAGTAGATCCTTCTCATCACACTCAGGTGTGCAAGATATAGGTTGGGTGGACAGTGGCATGGTCTCTACATAGATGGGATTGTTGTGGTGGCCTGGTGTGTGGGTGTGGAAATGGTCATTTGCAGAATTTTTAGTGGAATATTGTTTGGAGTGTGGCAGGTGTTGCATTGGTTCTTTGGTGGAGCAATAGGATGATTTGGTTGCTTTTGAGGAGGTGTGGGATTTTGAATGTGGGGAAGTTGGTGTCTGGGGTGCTGAGGGAGAAGGATAGGTTGGCCAAATTCCAAACTTGATCAAGCTCTTCTTTAAACTTCAACAATTTATGCTCAAGTTGTGACACATTTTCATTTGGAAACCGAATACCATGGCCATCAGTGGCCTCCGCTGTTGTGTTCTCTTTTCTGATGTTCAAATCTTCCATTTTGCCTTTGTTCTTGTTCTTAACAGGCTTAAGAGGAGGAGTGGGTGGAGGGCCCCTAGATCTCGTGGAATAAGATGATGTTGCCAGAGTGCATGAACTAACCTTTGGGGAAGGGAATAACAAAACAAAATTAAACAAAAGGTAACCAAGTCAGTGAGGATCATAAAATGTGTTGCAATATTTAAACACGTAGTGCAGGAATGTAAATCATGTCCTAATTTGGGAACCACGTTGTGCTCGAGGTGGGCATAGAGACAAGTTGATTTGGAGAACTTGGAATGCTAAATGCCTCTTTTCATTGATAAAGATAAGACGAATCCCAAATCGACATTAAATGAACAGGAAATAAAAGTTACTAATGGCCATTGGCCTTGTTACATTTTAAACAAATAAGATAAATTTCTATCTACTTGGTCCTAGAAGGACCTTCCCCAGATTCGGTATCCTTGTCTCCTTCGAACAGCTTTCCCAACTCGAAAAGTCCCAGCAACAGGTATGCTCTGGCTAAATATCCACCTTCAGCCCCTTTAGCCTCTTGACAATCTTCAACCCTTTCGAGAAACTTTATTTCTAGTTCCACTATGCCTCGTTCTAAGTATCCCAGCCTTTTGTTGGCATTGGTAGTCATGTCTTTCCATTCCTCGATCAGCTTCTGGTTGGACTCTTGTATTTCACGATGTTCACTTTCGCACTCACGAATCCTTTTGTGCAACTGGTTGTACTTGGCTTGCGCCTCGGCCTTTTCATCTATAATCTTGTGGCCTCGAATAAACCGTGGTTGGCCCAAACCATCGTGATTGTCTTCCAACCAACATGAATAGAAAAAAGTACAATTGGTATGGTATATGTCTGGCTCTATGGTGTCTTTCCCCATTACGATCTTGTTATGCCATATATGTTGGGCTTGGCACTTTTAAGGACTATCATCGCCTTGGAAATCGGCTCAAACGTGGCTCATCTTGTCGACCCTGGGTGTGACTTGTTTCCTACCAGCTTGCCTCATAACGCGCAAAGGGACGTAAGGGTAGGTTCCCCTCAAACCAATTAGTATCAGGTTAGGTACGTCTCTAGATCGGACGATGAACTCCTCCGTTGGAAACCATTCGAACATCCACTGAACTTGTTCCTCGGCCATATTATCAAATAGCTCAACCCATCCCTTAGCATCCTCAGGCTGAGCGAACATGTCGGGGATGTAATTCATTCGCTTTGGATGGTGGAAAGCGATGTGATCATCCCAGTCCCTACGCTGAACTTTTGGTCGATATTCACCCTTTTGGAGATGCTTTATGAGCCAAAGTAGAAGTAGCAGATTGCATCCTTCGAAGTGTTTTGTTCCTCGTTGACACTTCTCTAAGGCCCGGTATATGTCTGCAATAATCATAGGTACAATTCTGAATGTCTGCCCACCAATCCCCTCCATTAGGGTTTCGGTTACCATATCCAGCCCAGTATTAATTCTACCTTTCTTCATCGGAAATACAATCAGACCCAGGAAGCAAAATATGAAGACGAAAACCCTGCGGTGGATGTGTCCCAAGGATGTGATGGCAAACTCGCCAGAGTAGGTGCGGTAAGATTTGTTGTGACCGTACCTTTCATACAAGTAGTCAAAAGGGATGTATGAATCCTTCAAGCATGTCAATTTCGGATTCTTTTTCAAACCCATCATTTTGAGGAAGCCCCTTCCCTTGCGATTCTCAGACATTAGCAAACCCGGAGCTTCCCATACTAGACCAGCGAATCCTCATATCTCCTCCAGCAAAGGTGTCATTTCAATACCCCCGAAGCGGAATACGACCCCTTTACAATTCCAGAACAATGTGGCAGCTTCTATGATCATGTTATTGGGTTGGATTTCCAGGAGGGATGGTAGATTTCCCAATATTCTCTGATGAGATTTTGATTACTAGAGTGTAAATCTTTCCACCATCTTAGTAACCTTGGGTGGATGTTGGTGACCATGACGAATCTGGGGACTTCGTGCCTCATATTTCTGCAAGCCAAATATGGTTAGACCCTTCCCCCACTGGATCCGACTATTTAATATCAATGATTATCATGAAGCATCTAGTTCTCCAAATAAATGCACAGAACGTGACAACTGTCCATTTTAGGTTTAGGGAAACCCAGTTGACTTTGGACAAGCCTATCTTAAAGGATCTTTATGTGGATAACATAACTAATCAAGCTAGGTTTGACCATGTAACATGCACAATTTAAACAGAGTATAGTTTCTATGGGGTTTTAGACTGGTACCCTTGAGAGGACAACTCAAGGGGGAAGGCTCGGAACTGTCGACTGCACTGTTGATCGAGTAGTTTTACCGCAAATATGTCTTTCTGAATTTAGGGGTAATGATATAGGAAGAGTGCAACAACTCATTATAAGTGTTGCTACGATATTTGTTTTAGTACGAGTGGAGTATGATGTTGAGAATGATTATGCAATTATTAAAAGTATATTGGCATGTATTTGCACATTAAGAAAGCAATAAATACAACAGTTTCATAATTTAAAGCAATAAAGAAAAGAAAACAAGGAAGATATGTCAATATAACTTCTAGAGAAAAAATTAAATGCTTAAAGGAATTAAACAGATAATTGCACATAGGGAGAGGTACAAATTCACAAGAATAATCTGAAATGGTAAAAGCGTAATAAAAAAATCCCCAGCAGAGTCACCACCTAATGATTTTATGGTGCGTTAGGGCACCTATGGGGTTCAACTACAACTACATTTGATAACCAGAGATATGGTAAGGGCTTGAAATTATCCCAAGGGGAAGGTATTAGGCATCCTTCAGGATCCACTAGTGTGGTTCCCGACCAGATAGTTCTTTGTGAATTTGTGCAATTAACAAGTAAACAAACAAGGCTCATATAACAGGGGATTTTAAATACACAAGTGTTGAAAATGATTAAATAAAGCAAAAGTTTTGAAAAGATGAGTTATAGTTAAGCATGCTGATGAATGTATAGGGGTCCTAGGTTTATTTGTAATATGAATCACATCAATGCAATACCCGATAACCACTCCTCAAAAGAGGGGTTACACGTGGTATTAGCGCATCGGTCATCATATCCATATCTACCCTTCCCACCCTGTAAAGGTATTTAAAGCACGGATTGGTCTCGACCTCTATTGCATGCTATTATTCGTCCCATTCCTATTAGTCCCGGAGGAATTTTAGGACTACTATTCCTATAATATGTAGGATTTAGGCTGAATCTTAGGTTTAAAGGTAAAAAGGCTAGGGCGACATACTTCATTTAAAAGGGAAACATGTAGGCAGTTAGAAGGCTCATATAAACCTCCGCAAATAATGCACATAAATAGCACAACTTAAACACAATTAAAGTCTGAATTTTAAAAATCCTAAAATAGGGGATTTGAGTTAGAATCAGATTCATTATATAGCTCAGAAAAGAAGTCCAAATCAGGCCTGCCTATTGGTTGTAGCAGTTGCTAGTTAAATAAAGGCGGATTCAGTTTTATTATTATTATTGGCTTGCCTAGGCGTAATAATGATATTCTAGGAACATGATATCTATTGCTGATTAGGAGTGTAGTAAAATAGTAAGCAGTTCTAAACGATCGATTTGGATCCTATAGGCATGCTCTCTAAACCGTATTGATAAAAGGAGTAGGTTGTTTAAACTGATTCAGAATAGTACGAGTCAAACTGATTTTAACTAAATTGGTTTTAGATCTTATAGGCATGATGTGTATTAGATCCTATAGGCAGGATATCTAAGTTTGGAAGTAACAACAACAACCCAGTATAATCCCACTTAGTGGGGTCTGGGAAGGGTAGAGTGTACGCAGACCTTACCCTTACCCTAAGGTAGAGAGGTTGTTTTCAAATAGACCCCCGACATCCTTCCTTCCAAGAACTTTCCACCTTGCTCTTGGGGAGACTCGAACTCACAACCTCTTGGTTGGAAGTGGAGGTTGCTTACTATCAGAGCAACCTCTTGGTTGGAAGTAAAACATGCATAATTATGATTAAAACATATCCTATAGGCAGGTTATCTACCCTTAAAACATGCATAATTACCCCATCCCTTTTCACTAGCCAAACCCAATATTCGTAACAAATTATTACAGACCAAATACTTAAAATTACAAAAGAAGTGCAGAAATAAGAAATTACAACCAAAAGAATCCTGATCTTGACTTCTTGTATGAGTTATATAATTAATCGCTTCAGATGCTCGTGGTGTTCAAAGCCTTTCACATACCTGGGTGTGTCAAAGTTCCCTAAGGGTCTCAAGGGACCCCGGGCAGTGCTTACACCCAGGTTTGCATAACCAGACAAGAATGAGTGCAGTGTGGAAGGGCCATCCCTTATGTGTCCAAGTTTAGAGGGAGCTCAAGGGTCCTAAGTCAAGGCTCACACAAGACGGGCAGAACCTAGGTTCTAAGAATATAGTGGAAGCGCAGGACAAAGATTGATTAAAACAAAGTTGGAAATAGTAATCATTAAAGTGTGATTTGAAAACAGTAGTAGTAGAGCTTAAATACACAGAAATCAGTAGTTACACGAAGTGGTCGAGGGGTTTTGGAATACATTATATGAGTCATATGACCCCAGAGGGGAGGGGTGTGGTCATGAACAACAATAGATGATGTTGGACTGCCCACAAACCAACCAAAGGAACACAAACACATAGAGCGATTTTGGGATTCATAGTTTAGCAAATCACATAACAAGCGACTGATGGCATACAATCATAGGGAAACATTAGTCTAAAAGGGGAAGGGAACATATTTCAGCATGTTAGTAATGTGAATAGACTGCAAAAACATTGACAGAAGTGAGCACAAATGAGAAACTGAGGCAACTTAAAGAAACACATTGTTGTTGAGACTTAAAGAGTAAACTAGGACATATTAGTAGAGAAGCAAAGCACAGAAAGATAAAGCAAACAAGAGTCCACAGTCTAGCTTTGGCTTTTAGCCGGCTAGACAAAGTAATAACACAAGTAATAGTAAAGAAAGAGAGAGTTTTAAGTGTAAGTGTGAGTTTTTGAACTCAAATTGTCTGTGTCTTTTGAAAGAAGAGGGGGTGGGTATTTATAGCTTTTGAAAACGAGTTATAAGTAAGCTAATCAGTAAAGTTTTAACACAGACATGGAAACAATCACAAGTCAGAATCAATTACACAAGTGATTCCCTTTAATTAAGGAATCATGGCTTAACAGGTACTAACAGGTTTCAATTAAGGAAATAAAATCAGTTTGGGACAGATTGATTATTGCCATATAAGGGGCAATAAAAGCATGAAGCAAACAATCAAGTCTAAGTGCAGAATATGCTTATTTTGGGAAAGAATTCAATAAGGTAAAATATCACAGTAAAGGGAAAGGAATCAATTAATTTTAAACAGGCAAGTGAAATTAGGGTTCATAAAAGAAAAGCTTTTGCAATCAATCACAAGATCAATCAAGGAAGAAACTTCAAAATATAAATAGAGTGAACAGAAGCATCAGACATGCTAGGCAAACACATTGGCAAAAGAGATAACACAAACATACAATAGTGGCAGAAATAAGCTAGGATTCCGTAGTAAGGAAAATGTTCGAGGCATAGTAGTCAGGTAGGTCTAGTCACATAGAATCAACAGTGAAGAAGAACATAGTATCAGATAAGAGAAATCAGAAACATGTAAAGGTCTCACAGTAGTAATAGGTGAGAAAGCTTCTGAGAAATTTAGGGCTTCAACAGTAGTTGAGTTTAAGATATGGTAAGAACTCAAAATCAAACAAGTCAGACAAGGAAAAGATACTCAGAAACAAAGAACAAGTACATATTTAAACAAATAATTTCCAGAACTCGGATAAGACTAAAAGGAACTAGGGCTTTTAACATGCTGAATCAAATAGAACAAAAGCATAAACAAGTTGTTTGAACATAGCGAAAATCACAAACAATATTAAAATCGGAGAAGAGGTCTTTAAAAGTTAAGAAAAACCCTAATCATTGAAAAGTGAAGAGCCATTTTGAAAGAAAAGTCAAAGAACCTTCGAGAAACACTTAAAAAATTCATAGTAAGCACATATCTAAGATAGATCTGAAAGAAATCGAAAGGTCTTAGAGATTAGGGCTTCAGAGAATCCAGAAAAGTGAGAAAGACTTTGAAAGTTAACGATCTAACCAGAAAAAGTCAAGGATATGCCTTGAAAGGCCATGAATGGCCGAAGAAAAGTCGTGGATGGCCGGAGAAAGCTCATGAACAATAGTCGAGCAAGGACTGGACCAGAGTCCTTCGAGGTCTGGCCATGAAATCCCAAAACCAAATACCCAAGAGCCATAGGAGGCTGATACACGTCTCAAATGACCACGAGGGGCCATGGATTAGGTAGATGGTGGGATTAGATGGTGGCTGCTAGGATTCATAAGGGGTTGCAGAGAGAATTGAGAGGAGAGGGAAATTCAAGGGCGGCGTTTAGTGGAAAATGGATTAGGTTTAGGGGTCGTTTAAGGTTAAAAATGAAAAGGGCTAACAGTGGCCGTTGATCTAAATGATCAACGGCTAGGATTCAAATGGTTAGGTAGAGGGTATGGGTTGGGTCATTTAATTGGGTTAGGGGTCGGGTTTGAATGGAAATTGGGCCAGGAAAATTGGGTTTAATTTGGGGTTAGATTTAGGCTAAAATTGAAATGTAATTGGGTTATTATTTAAATATCCAATTTTTTCTTTTAAAATTATAAAAAATAGTAAATCAATTTATGAAAATAAATTGAAAGCGCTAAAATAATTTTTAATATATAATTGACACTTTAAAAATATAGGACTTAGTTTTATGAATATGAACGTAATCAAATCTTAAAACAGGCTAATATTGTAATTATGAACTTTAGCTTTAAAAAATACTAAATAAATTAATAAAAATATGCAAAAATTACTTTTGCTATATTTTAGAATAAATATTAAAATTCAATAGATGATTTACCATAAATAATAATTTTGGAAATAATTATTGGGTTTTTATGGATAAAAAGGGGAAATAAATTGATTTAAAAACCCTTTAAAATTATGAAAAGTAATAAAACACTTGAATATGCTTACATATGCATATATAGACCTTTTGAAGTTATTTTGAATATATAAAATATATATAAAAAAATTTGGGAGTCAATACCCCTTCTTGATCTTCTTCGTTACCCCTTTCATCACAGCCCTCTTATCTCTTCCTTTTTCTTTTGGTTTTTTTTCTAACACTTCCCCTTTCCTATTAATTCTTTTTCTATCTTGACACAAAATAAAACTCTTTTCCTCTTCCTCTGTATGTTTCGTCGTTCATAGTTCCAAAGCAAAAAAACTTGAACTTAAAATTGAATTAGTAAAATCCATAGTATTTCACAACAAAGGAATCAAAACTTAAATAATGAGTAGCATAGGAACAAGTTTGATTTATCGGTGACAATATTCTCGCCAGACGATAAAGTATTTCAGATTGAGTATGTTGGCAAAGCCATCGATAACAGTGGAAACGAGTTATTCAGTGGTGCTAAGGTTCTATGGTTGAGTCACACTTAGACCATTGAAAATGGTGGCTTGGGGGTTTGGGCAGACTCCATTTGAGCAGAACGATTTGAGAAGACTGCATTTGAACAGAACGATTGAAAATGTAGAGTCCTTTGAGAGAGATGACTGAAAATGAATGTTTTAAGGTCTTTAGGTAAAAAATAACCAGTGACATGTTATTGTAATGCACGCGTTATTATTCAACGGTCAGAGGTGTTTATTAGTTCACTTATGCTCAAGTTGAAGTATTCAGGTATAAATTATGCTCAAGTTGAAGTATTCAGATATAAATTTTAAAAGTTTATTTACCGGTATAATAATCGGATATATGTTTAAGTGGCCAGGAGGCCTTTTTGCCTAAATTTTCATTTTGGTAACAACTGTTATTTGATAAATGCTTTAAATTTAGGAATCTTTACCTCCTATAGCAAAGGTTAACACCTTATTTATTTTAAAGAAATGCCAGTTAAAAAATTATATTCTATAGATACTTTTTAATGTTTATAGCAAAATATCTAATTTTGGTTATCTCCTACTCCTAAACCACTAAATACGCTATTCACTTACACTATTTTCTTTCTCTCTCTACTTTGAGACATGTCATTCTCTTCCCCATTCCCTGAAAATATGATGCTCAATCTCAAAATTTCTCTCACCTATTTATTACAATTTTACAACCATTGGGCAAAAACATCATTAAATCTGTACAAAACAAACCCTTAATTTAGGTTAATTTTCTGTATTCTTTGATTCTTTTAACAGAAGAAGAAGAAGAAGAGATGTCGGGCCTAGGTTATTGTGTAGACGTTGCTTCCCCTCCTCTCGGCTATGCCTTCTCTCAGGATAGCTCTTTGGTAAAGCAAATTTCTTCCTGCTTGCCAATTTTATCTATACACGCTGAGAACACCTTCTACTTCTATATTCTACAAATCCCTCGTATAAAAACAACCATGCCCGGTCTCATCGTGAAGAAACTTCAGAAGGATGAATCAATGTCTGAAGACGACTATTCGCCAGAAATTAGGGTTTGTTCTTGAACAAAGGCGACAGAGTTTGGGGCTGAGTAACTTGATTTTCTGTTAATATATTTCAATGTATTTTATTGTATTCATTGTCTTTTTTTCATTGTAATTCAATATATATCATTGTATTCCAAGTACTTCATTATATTCACTGTCTTTTTTGTCATTGTATTTCAATGTATCCCGTTGTATTCTATGTATTTCATTGTATTCATTATTTCGCTATATGCCATGAATATATTCATATTTTTTTTAATTGTATTTAGATGTATTATATAGTTTCTCTGAAGATTGCTTTATTATTGAGAAATTTTTCGGTTTAGAATCTTTTTTATAACGAAAAATACAAATTTTGTGTGTTATAATTGAGTTTATTGAGTTATATTAGGAGTCTATTATGTTAATTGATTCACTTTCCGTTTAAAAACAGTGTAATCCCCTGTTTCACGCAATGAATACAGTTGAAGACAGTCGAATACAATAATCTGTCCAGCGATATTCCCAAGTTTCACGGCTTGAATACAGTCGAATACACTCGAATACAACAACTAATTACCTGGACTTCCCTGATTCACGCCTATTTTTACTACTGTATTTATGAATACGGTAGCTTAAATACATCTAATACATCTTATAACAACAGGAAACGTATCTATAATCCGTAATATAGCAAATGATATCTATAGATAGCTAATTACCACTAAAAGATAGTGATTTATGAAAATTTCTCTTAGATTTAAATAGACACACAAGTAGGACGTGAAACTTTTTTTGTCACGTCACTCGTACTGGCCACATCTTGGATCACATGAAATGACGCTTGAAGAATATTTTAGTCGTACTAAATATATTTAAAAAGTAAGAGGATATTTGGCTAAGCTTATAAGCTAGTCAAACTGGTTTATAAGCGAGCCAAACTGGTTTATAAGCGGGCCAAACTGGTTTATAAATATTTTTTAACTTATTAATGCGTTTGGTAAACATACAAAGTGTTTATAACCTAAAAAAAGACATAAATCATAAGTTGGTCACCAACAACTTATGACTTTTAGTTCGACCAAGACTTTTATTAATTTATTCTTCGTAATATTTTCTAATTCACAAAATATTTTCCCAAAATAAATTTTCTAACTTCTTTTAATTCCATATTCATGTTCTATCTTTTTGTTTACAAAGAAAGTGGTCAACTAGATCCTTGGTAAAGACATTTGTTTTGGAAACAGCTACCGTGCCCATTTATACATTATGACTGAATTCACCAAAAATATTTACTAATTAATCCTTTAAAAAGATAAAACGAAGAGGGGTAAATGGAGTAGTCTAATGTCACGTGCTTAGACGTTAACTAAGTACACGTACGACACTTGATAACTCGATTATAATTTTGTACAATTTTTTTATGTTTTTGCTGTGCCAAGTCAGCCTTACTACACTCAAGATCGCTAAGAGAATGATAGAAAAAACACAAGAAAATTGTTAAAGTAAGTTTTGTATTAGAGAGAACTTGAATTTTTTATTTGGTGAAATACAAATGAATGGCCCCCTTTATATTCTAGTCTCCTAGGAAATAATGTGTAAATATTAATTATTATACAAGTCCTTAATATTTACAAGATGCTTTCTCCCGAATTCTCTGCAAACCTAGAAGATTCTTGGGACTTTCCTAGCAAATTTACAGGGATCTAGGATCTTCAAAGGAAATATTCATACTTCTCTAGAATGTTCTCATAAATGATAGCATAATATATGCCAAATAGTGCCTGCGTGGCATGAATCATGCTTAACTCTAAGGGGTCATCTGGTAGAGTGTATTAGAATAGTGCGGAGTAATATGTATTAGTGTGGTGTATTAAAATTATAATGCATTGCATAATTTTTAAGAAAAATAGTTGTTTACGAAAATGCTCTCCATATTCTCTAGCTTTAAGGGACTTTAACGACAATCTTGTCTTTAACCATATTAATGCATGTATTAATAGCCTTGGTATTACTAATGTTTTCTACGCATTAGTTATACATAGAATAATACCAAGTATGAATTATACACAGATTGAAAAAATATATGAAACATGGTAAATGCATAGAGCTAACGTAACACCTCCAACCAAACACCCACTAAAGTATATAATTCAGTGGTGGAGATTCACTCATGTCTATGTTTATAGTTTTCTCCTATGATCGCTATATACCAAAGACGGGAAAGCCACCTAACGAAGAGGAAAAGGAAGAGAGGGATTGTACCTTTTGGCCGTTTCTGGGAGCTGCTTAGACGTTGTAGATAACAGAGTCGTCTTAGTTAAAGATTGGCCACACATTCATTACTACCAAAACCTTGAGTGGAACACAGGCAAAAGACGAGAAGGATGCAGCGTCTCGACTTGCCAATGATGCTTGTTTTGGTGGCACTGCACTTTGCCGTTGTAGTGTTTGGTGCCGGTGATGATGATTTTAGCAGAAACGACTTCCCTGCCTCTTTCGTTTTCGGTTCCGGTTCTTCTGCTTATCAAGTCAGTAATCCAATTTTGATTGCTAAATATTGGATTTCTCACAATCGACTACTTTAATCTGTTCGGCACAATTTGAAGGTAGAAGGGGCAGCATTTGAAGATGGACGGACTCCTAGCATTTGGGATACCTTTTCTCATGCTGGTTTGTTTTCTTTAATCTTTTCCCCCAATTAAATTGATTATATATGTTCCTCTCGCCTTAACACTACTTCACATTGTGGTTATTTAATAAATCTACTACTACTATCAAAGTTGATACTGTAAAAAGTAGTATCGTGTTTTCTACTTATTCCAGTTTCATATCCATGTTATATAGATTAATAGTTGATAGTTGGAAAAATGCATGATGTTGTAAAAGTATGCTGATTGAAAGAGTGAAAGGAAAACTTAAAAGGATTATTACCAAAACCACAATATTACCGGTCTACTTCTAACAAGATTACAACAACAATACAGTAAAATGGTGAGGGGTCTGGGGAGGGTAGTGTGTACGCAGATCATACCCGTACCCCGATGGAGTAGAGAGGTTGTTTTCATAGACCCTCGGCTCAAGAAACTTCTAACAAGATTAAAGCTCCAAATTAAAATCACCATCCGGACCAATTAAAATTAGTCATTTCCAAACAATTTAATATGATTATGATTATGTGGAAGTTTTTCGTTCCATAGTCAGACTACGTGGTTTCCTTCGGACTGCTGATTATCTCGGATTTAGGGACCACCATGCTTCAGATAATTGGAACAGCAAGTCGCATTAATTAAATCCAAGATTATATAATTTTCAGGTGCATACAATGGAGCGAATGGAGATGTAGCTTGCGATGCCTACCACAAGTACAAGGTATAGACTGGTGGAATAAACTCTGAGTTCACATAATTGATGATCAATTTTATTGCCCTCGAAAATTACCTGATTCCAGGAAGATGTACAACTCATGGTAGACACTGGATTAGAAGCCTACAGATTTTCCATTTCATGGTCGAGACTTATTCCGAGTAAGCTTTGTTATTCCACTGCTCAGGAACCTTACTTTATCTTATACTCGTGTTTTCTTTCTTCTCATACTTGAGTTTCTGTTTTGTTTAGATGGAAGGGGACCTGTCAATCCAAAGGGATTACAGTATTACAATAATCTCATCAATGAACTTGTCAGTCATGGTTAATACATTTCCTCAGTACTTTTCTATTTTTTTCAGTTGAAAGTTTGAACATATTTTCTTGCTGTTAAGAGATCTGGAATCGCACGTTTAAAGTGCTAGTAAGTAAAACATCTAATAATTGACTTTAGGTCTCCATGTTATGCTTTTGTATATTCTCAAAATTGTAGGAATTCAACCACACGTAACACTATGTCACGATGATGTGCCACAAGTACTTGAAGATGAATACGGTGGATGGCTAAGTGAAAAAATAATGTATGCTGAATACTTTCCACTTGTAATTCTTCGAAAATTAGGAGATATTCTGCATATATTCTACGACATCTGACTGATTTCAACTTGACAATTCATATTATCCTTTTAGCAATGACTTCATTGCATATGCGGATGTTTGCTTCAAGGAATTTGGTGATAGGGTTTTGCATTGGACAACTGTGAATGAGGCCAATGTATTCGCTTTGGGTGGTTATGATTTGGGATTTACACCCCCAGGGCGCTGTTCCCCACATGTTGGAATTGGACCTTGCTCTAGTGGCAACTCTTCAACCGAGCCATACATAGTAGCTCACAGTA
Source organism: Nicotiana glauca (assembly GCA_026770625.1). Lineage (NCBI taxonomy): Eukaryota > Viridiplantae > Streptophyta > Magnoliopsida > Solanales > Solanaceae > Nicotiana > Nicotiana glauca. Next base: position 54,666 of record MU713484.1, on the reverse strand, counting down.
TGCTGCTTACTCATTCATCTGTTTTCAGATTGTACAAGAGAAAGTACAAGGTGTCATCATTGAGTTCATTTCAAAATAACTTGTGATTATTACTGAGTTCCCAAAACGAAATAACAAAAAAAAAACACTAACATATTTGCAATGCAGTCAACACAGCATGGTTTTGTGGGATTAAATATCTTTGCATATCGGTTTATTCCTCATACAAATGCAACGGCAGATGAAGGTGCAACTCTGCGAGCTTATGCTTTCTACCTGGGTTGGTAAGAGCACAATTTCCTTTGTCCTATTAACATAACATCTCCTCAAATTTAAGATACTCTGCACTAAGGAACTACTTATTCATTTCCTGCACAAATGAGTGGTTGTGCTTAATTATTTGGTTTCATTTTATTTCTCATCTCCACCGCAGGTTTATCAGTCCCTTGATATTTGGAGACTATCCTGTCACAATGAAGGATAGGGTCGGCTCGAGAATGCCCACCTTCACCAGACAAGAATCTGAGCAAGTTAAGGGTGCTATAGACTTCATAGGGCTCAATCATTATGCTACATTGCCTGTTAAAGACTGGCCGAGTGCCTTTGAAAGAGATTTTAGGGACTTCAGTACCGATGCAGCAATACAACTTGTATGTAAGTGGCTGATGCTACCTGAATAGAGATACTTTGACATTTGAAGATCATAATTGTCTTTGCTGATCACGTTAATCTAATGATAAAGTTCAGAAAATCCAAATGAGAGGACAAATGCCAGTTTTCTAGTTGATGTCATCAGTATTTCTCTGTTATGGATATGTTCATATCAAGAAATTCACTACTTTATCTCTTTAAACAGTTGAGCAAGGTGGTGTTACACCCAAAGGCGAGGTGAGGCTTGGGACATGCATGATCTTTAGATACACCTTAGTGTTATTTTATCTGTTATTCACAAGTTGTTTTGACTCAGTATCCATGGACACAACCGGGTCTCCGAGCAGTACTGGAGTACTTCAAGAAAACTTATGGCAACCTACCAATTTACATTCATGAGAATGGTTCGTCTCTCTCCCTCTCTCGACGCTTGTGAATATTTGAGTACATGAAAGTTGCTTTAGAGGCTTTGACAATTCAATAGAGCACAGAGCTTTCTTTGAACCTCATGAATCAGTGTTTTCTGAGAAGCTTAGCATGATTTCTGTTGGCAGGTCAGACGACACCACGAAACGCGACACTAAATGATATGGGTAGAGTAGAATATTTGCATGCTTATATCAGGAATTTGCTTGATGCTATGAGGTAAGCCCCTCCCACGTCATGGAACATTTGTTATTACTCATTGACTGCAGAACTATAGACTTGTTCCTTATGTCTTCGGTTAAAAGAACACTAGTCTGAACTTGCATATTTGTATAGTTAATCTTCACATTCTAACCATTGATCAGGATGTGTTTCTTTTTCTCATACTCTGTGGATTGGCTTTTTAACAGTCGTTGCCGCAGAAAGGTTTTGTATCTTCTAATCAGTTAAAAAGTCATCTCTGTACTAAAGTGTTTGAGCTGATCTTCAATAGTATTATTTTTTGGACGGAGGGTCTAACTATTATATTAGGTGTTTTTGGGCCTTCTTTCTGATCTGTTTGCCATTTATCCCTACAATGCCTTGTTATGATAGGAATGGATCAAATGTCAGAGGCTACTTCTCGTGGTCATTCTTGGATGGTTTGGAGTTATTGGATGGATATGAATCAGCATATGGCCTATACTACGTGGATTTGGACGACAAAAATTTAACAAGATATCCAAAGCTTTCTCAACATTGGTACTCCAATTTCTTGAAGGGAAAAAGTCGCAAATCTAGTGTGAATCTTGAAATTGGGAAGGAAGTATCTCATTCTTCAGAGTCTGAATTTTCTTCATAAGTATCTTGTGGTTGTATCTCGACCTAACTATGGGATTCCTAGTTATTATTTCTGCCAGTCCTTGCATACAATAATCCATCAGCTGACTTTTCCTTCTATAGTGGTTGCCTACTTTGGTGATGTGCTATTTTTTCACGTTGCCATTTGTTCAGTGTAAAGATCAACCCCGATAGTGAAGTAGTAGCAGTAATTTGGATTTGGGAGACCTCGAGGCTCATTCTAGTTCACAACTTGGAAAAGCAAGTAACTTAGTAAGGTAACAACAACAATTACCCAGTATAGTCCCACAAGGTGGGGTCTGGGGAGGGTAATATGTAGACAGGTCTTACCCCCACCCGAAAGGGCAGAGAGGCTGTTTCCAATCGACCCTCGGCGTTGGGAAGAAAAGGAGGAACAACAACAAAAACAAAAGTGCATTAGTAACTCTAGCAGAAATCGCGTAAATAGTTATCTAAACATAAGAACCATAAATAAAATGACATGCAATAGTATCAAACAGTAACTAC
>MU713484.1:33098-46645 GCA_026770625.1 Nicotiana glauca | reverse complement strand
AGCCCCACCACCATCACCGGTTTCTCCTCCGCCATCGCCATTCCAATTGCTCAATTGACTGAATTTCAAGCTTTTCAAACTTGACAGGGTTTTAATTGGGGAATTTATTCTAACTGAGTAATTTCAAGCTCTAAGAACAAAAACCTTTTGATATAATCTGTGTGGTTTTTGTCGTCTTATGGTGGCGTACCAGAAATGAGAAGTGGCTATGAATTACGAGTTACGAAACGTGTTATATGTACTGTAGGCATAGCAGCCTCTGCGTACAGTGACGTGCAGAAGGATCTACACAGCACTACAAATTTTAATTACGTATATTGATAGTCTTTTCTAGATTAATACTCTAATATTCTTGTTTGTAGTTATTGTTCAAAGTTCAAACACTTCCTTTCATTTTGTCTGTCAAACATATTCGTTAAGAAAATGAACACGTGTTTCATTTCCTTTTTATGCTAATCCGGCGACTCTGTCGTCCTAATTGTAGTCTGGACCGTCCTTCGCCGCGGACCGGGTCCAAGCCCTGTGGAATGGGGGTGAGAGCCCCATTGTGCCAGGATCTTGCCGCTCCACTAGGTATTATCTACGAGTCGGGTTGTTTAGGAATGTAGTCTAAATCGAATGGTGAATTTTATTCAAGGCTAAATGCGGAGGAGAGATCGATAACGAATAAATGCAGCGAGAAAAAGATGAAAGGACTTTGAAAAAAGAATCAAAGACAGACACTTCTAATTTTGAGGGTCACCTCGTATATTTTCCTAAACATATATTTTATTAGAAATGTTACTCCTAATCTATTGCACTTTCTACGTAATTTCTAACTGTTTAAACTTATCATTAAGCAAAAATAAAAATTAATGTCCAAATTTGGTTAGAAAGTTTGAACTTGAATCCATCAGTTCTTTTTTTAAAACATAGCGAGAAAACAAACGAGATTAAAGGAAATAGAGAACAAATAAGGTTTGAGGTATTTACCACGGGTGTCGATGGATATTCGAAACCACTCCTAGAATGAACTGCATCGCATCGAACCAATTTTTAGGTTTTTTTTTAAGAAACCGTAGGTTTTTATATAAATCTATAACCGCATCGATAATTAGGGTAGGTTTTTTATTTTATAAAAATAAACCGAAAAAAATACCGAACCGAACCGAATAAATTTTACATGTGAAAATTATATTTATTTAGTAAGTTTAAAAATAATAATGCATTAAATTTTCTTTGGGCCTTGGAATTATATAAACTATTACAAGCCAACAATTAATTAAACTCTAAATACTAATTCCTAAAACATATTATGTTACTTTTACTTAAACTAAGTTATTTCAAGTATCTTTATTAGCAAGACACAAAGTATTCTAGCGATTATGAGTAGCAAACTATAATGTATTGAATATGTTTCCTTTCATATAATTAAGATTTATCTTTTTGAATATTTAATCTTTTATAGACTTCACTCTTGAGTTCCAGCTTGTTATATCTTTCAACTCGTGTGATTTTTATTTTCTTTGCCTCTGTTTGATTTCTTTTACATTGTTGTAGAATAGTTGATGGATCTATACTCTAGCCATCTTTCTTTTTTCTTTTTTAATTTATCACCCTTTAAACAGTAAAAATGTCTAGAGAGTTTTGGTAAGCCCTCTAAAAGAACGTAAGCTATTGCGTTCATTTTACTTCTACTGGTGAATTTTACATGATATTAAAAAAAAAATCAAAAATTAACCGAATCGTACCGATACCGAAAAGAAACCCACATAATTGGGATGATTTCGAAAAGTTTAATTTTAATTATACATAATAGAATAACCAAAAAATTGGTATGGTACAAATTTATTTAACAGTCTGAATTGTATATAGTACTAATAGAACAAGCTATTTGAAGTTGAAAGGTGAGACATTATGTCTAAGTAATCTAGTGTCTTGCTCGTTTGTAACAAACTAGACAAATCTAGAAGTTCTCTCCTTGCCTTGAAAACTAAATTTTCAGTTCATAAATTGATAATTTTCGGTGGGTATCAATTTAGGAAATTTACCTCCTATAATAAAGGTATATTTTATTTATTACAAATAAATACCCTTTTAAAAAATTATTTTTTATAACTACCTTTTAATTTTTATAGCAAAATATTTGTTTATGGTCACTTCGTACCTTTAAATCATTAAATATTTGTTTATGGTCACTTCGTACCTTTAAATCATTAAATACTCTGTGTATTCTTTTTCTCTTTCCCTNCCCCCCCCGATTTTAGGGGTTGTGTTCCGTCAACGACAGATTCGGTCGGCGACCACTTCCCCCATTCCTTGTTGTGTCACCCCTAAGCCCCTCCTCCGACCGGCGATTTCTTTCACACAGTTGTGTTATAATTTTAATTTTTTCTTAGATTTTGCATTGATTGTTCATGTTTGCATTGTGAGATCTGAAAAGTTCTGTCTCTAGTTTCCGTTTGATTCTGTAAATTGGTATTGTCTTCATTTAATCAGCGGCGACGTCCCACGTGGCGGCGGCCTGGATATCGGTGGATTGGGGATGGAGTTTAGGCTGAGGAACTTGAAGAGTATGTTACTCTTTTTTTTTCATTGTATTTCAATGTATCTCGTTGTATTCCATGTATTTCATGGTATTCACTGTCTTTAGTTTTTTCTACTTTTCCAATATATTCACTGTATTTAACTGTATTCAATGTAATTATATAATTTCAAAGCTTCACTTTGTTTACTGTTTTGTCCTGCAGTATGTATTTATTGTATTGTAGAATATATTTATATTTTTTTTAATCAATATAATTTATGTATTCAAATATATCTGCAGTATGTATTCATATGTATTTGCACTACAGATGACCCGTTATACTTCATGTATTCAATGTATTTTTATGTATTTAACTGTATTCAATGTAATTATATAATTTCAATATATAACTCTATTTGTAAAGATACCATAAAAAAATATTTTAGTAAAGATACCACTAAATAAAGAAAGGATGGATTGAATCTCTGAAGAATGCTATGTTTTTTGGGTGTTTTTCGGTTGAGAATCTTTTCTATAACTGGAAATACAAATTTTATGTGTTATAATTGAGTTTATTGAGTTATATTAGAGTCTATCGCGTTAATTGATTCACTTACCGTTTTTAAACAACTGAAGACCTTTTTTCGTAAATTCCATTACTGTATTCACTAATCAGTCGAGTACTTTCTCTGCTTAGCTGGACTCCCCTGTTTTTTCGCCGAGTTTTGCTACTGTATTAATGCAGTCTGTAACAACTGAAAACATAGCTATAAAAAGTAATTTAGTAAATGGTAACTATAATAAGCTAATAATTAGTAAAACATAATGATTTCTGAAAATTTCTCTATAATTTTAATGACCATATGAATTATCTAGGGGAGGAAGGACTTGCCAACGTGGTATAAGGTGTTATTGTCAACATTATTTGGTTCTAGACAACTCAGGAGCCAAAGAATTTCAAGTGAAAAAGCAGAACACTTGAATTTGACGTTCAAATTCTTCTTTTCACGATGAAGGATAAGAAAAGAAGTGATTAGAGCTTATGAAAGTTTTTGTTTGCGTATAGTTAGGACGGGTCGAAAATGATTAATGAAAATACAGATAAATTATTCGACCCGAATTATATTTAATACAGATAAAAAATGGGTTGACCGGCAAATAATATAGGTGAGGCTTACTTTTGGAAGAATTCATAATCTCATAAACTTGAGGAACCCCCAATTTGAGGCTTAACATAGGGGTGTACATGGATCGGGTTGGTTCGATTTTTATCAAAACCGAACCAAACCAACTATATCGTTTCGGATTGGTTCGGTTTTGTCGGGTTTTCGGGTTTTTTTTTACATGAATATTATTTCAATCTTACTTTGTTAAAATTATAGATAAGTCTTTGATAAGTGAATATATGTTTAGTAAATATGGAAAAAATTGACAAATATATGATCTATTAATATATTCTAATGGGAGAATTTTTTTAGTAACACATGATAGTTATTTTCTTAGTCGTCTAACAATAATTTTTCGTTAATTTACGCTTTCAAGGTTAATACATGAGAGGATCCCAAGTATTTCTACATTTTCTAAAGAAAATTCACTATAAAGTTTAAAAATATAAATAAAATATATATATTTATATGACGGTTTGGTTCAGGTTTTTTTACTCAATACCAAACCTAGTCGGGTTTTTTAATAGGTTTGGTTTTGTTTTTCGGTTTGGTGCGGTTTTCCGATTCGGTTTGAACACCCCTAGCTTTACAAATGTAAAAGTTAAACACATTAGTTATCCATTGGTTATCCATTTTCTAAATTGATAATATAGTTCTTATCCATTTTGACCTGTTTTTAAAAAATTTATTATCCAACCCATTTTTTAGTGGATAATATGAATGGTTAACTATTTTTTTTAACTATTGTGCCACCACTAGGTATAGGAAATCAATTCACAAACAGTGTTTATTTTAGGAAAACAATTAGGGTAATGCACAGTGCAAAAATATTGACAAATATATAAATACAATGTTCTGAAGGCTAATTTCTGGATCGCTGACAATATAGGTCAAAACAGGCTCAATATTGGGCTTTCAGACTTCATCCCGCTCGTCCAAGTACAAATTTACCCAGAAAAACAGTGCTCACATTTGCTGACTGCAATTGTTTTGTTGGCATCATGTAAGGGGAAGCGGGGATAATGTGCCACCGAAACTCAAAGGTAAATTCTATAAAGCGATGGTTCGATCGGCCATGTTGTATGGAGCTGAGTGTTGGCCAGTCAAGAATTTACATATCCAAAAGATAAAAGTAGCAGAAATGAGGATGTTGAGATGGATGTGTGGGCACACTAGGCTGGATAAGATTCGGAATGAAGTTATTCAGGAGAGGGTGGGCGTGGCTCCCGTGGACGACAAGATGCAGGAAGCGCGACTTAGATGGTCCGGACACGTGCGGAGGAAAAACTAGATGCACCGGTTAGGAGGTGTGAACTTGGCAGGTACGAGAAGAGGCAGAGGACGGCCTAAGAAATATTGGGCCGAGGTGATCAGGTAGGACATGACGCGGCTTCAGATTTCCGAGGGTATAGCTCTTGATAGAAACATGTAGAGGTCGAGCATTAGGCTGATAGGCTAGGGGTAGTCGAAAGTTCTTCCCTCTTTATACTGGGTAGTATGATAGAGTTTCATTTAGGTTTGTTAGTGGTCTTTGTTGTATTCACATTATTGTTTTACATAATTTTGTGTTATTGTCCTTTTACTTATTTGCTGTGATTATTTTCTTTCTAGTCTTTGTTGTTGTTACATGTCTTTTCTCTTATTTCTTTTTTCTGATATTATTGTCTCTCCTGTTGAGCCGAAATTACCCTAGAAAGTCTTTCTACCCTTTTCAGGGTAGGGGTAAATTCTGCGTACACTCTAACTTTCCCCAGACCCCACTAGTAGGATTTTACTAGGTATGTTGTTGTATGTAAAGGGAAGCGGGGAAATTAGCATCCTCACACCTGACATTTCTTCAGCGTTTTCTTTTGTGGTTGTCTTGCTGGTATTTACTTCAACAAGTACTTGGCGTAAAATATGACAATAGAATTAACTGCAACAATGCAAAACTAAATGGAGCGACCGGGGAGCTTTCCTTCCCGCTGCCACCCCAAAGTGTAATCTTTGTTCCTTCAGTTAGCCAGACAATTGCATGCTACAGCGGAACAAACTTCACAAGACTCAAGAAAAAAAGTTGGACTCTTTATCCACACAAAAAAAGTGTCGAAAGACATGAGACTGTTTATTAAATAAATCAATTAGTATATACAGAGATCTAATAAGGTGAAAATTGGAAGACAAGCTTCAGATAGATATTTCATAATCTGCACTTGCTGATATAAATACCTATAAAACTAACTATGATACACATTGGCCACATTTGGCCAACGGGGGAGGACTTCGGGGAACCTGAAATGGATTTCCAAGAATGCAAGTCCGCTGCAACCAGCTTGGGTAGATTTAAGAACTAAATAAATAAAGCAACACTATACAGTTAAAATGTCTCTACATGAAATAGCTGAGAGATTTCTTCTTCCTTGATCCACCTTCACCATATAATTCATTCCACTGAAGAAGTTCATTCATGTTTGCCGATTCTGATGATACACTAGCACAAACCTGCATTTTAACGTGCAATAAGGCATGAAGCTCCTTACATGCACAATGCTCCTCTATCATGAACATGCACATGCACAATGCTCCTCTACCATGATAAAAAGCTTAAAACAGACAAGGTCCAAATAATTACAATTTTGCAATTGATACACATTTACACAACCATTAATCTTGTGTACAAGTCAAATTGACAAAAGCTCACTCCAGGAATATGAAAGGCAAAGACGATACAGAAAAGCGAAGAGCATGGAAAGTGAAGAACAATGATATGTACGTTTGAGGTTATAATAAAAACCCTTAGATCTTGGTCTAATTTCCAAGAGCAAGTTTTACCACTGTGCAGGAGGCCATAAAACATACCTGTTCATGTGCATATTTAAAATCATTGATGTTAAGAGGACGAATGTCCGCACTACTATGCAATGCAGGGACAGGCCTGCTCTCTGCAACTGCCAATGCTCTTTCCTGAAATAATGTGAGTTAAGTTACATCCAAGTACTTAATTAGCTCATGACAGTATGAATGAAACAGGCTGATGATATTGATTTCGACATAAATAGAAGCACATATCTGGGACAGAAAAAAGCTAGTGCACAACTTTAGGAAGAGCATGTTTACATGTCAATCAAAATCACAAATTCAACCAACTGTTGGAAGGAAACAGAAACATATGAAACCAGTTGAGTGAACACAGTCAACTGACCTTTTTCTCTTTCTCTAAAATTTCTCTAATTGGGCAATGAGCAGCTGTGACACACAAATTCTGTGAACAGAAATATTAGAAAGTGACAAGCGTGACTTGTGATATTGAATAAAAAAAATAAAGGGAGGAAAACCAGTCATTGGGGCATTAAAACTCGTAACACATTAGAAGGATCACCCAGCAGACCTTTAAATCACTCCCAGAATAACCCTCAGTCATATTAGCAATAGCTTTGAGATCAACATTTGGTGCTAACTCTTCCTTGGCCAATATCACTCTCAAAATTTTCTCCCTGTTCGGAGCATCTGGCAAGTTTACCATCAGCCTGCATCAAAGGTGCACTAAACACTATGATTCCCAATAAAAACGTTATGATTCCCAATAAACTAGTAATGATTCCCAATAAACTAGAAATAAACGAATGTTCTTCCCGTTTTGTCTTCTCTCTTCCGATTAATTAGCTAAGAAAATCCCTGGTTGATTAAATTCACCTTCGTGGAAGCCTCCTTATAACTGCTTCATCAAGGTCGAATGGTCTATTGGTTGCAGCAAGTACAAGCACTCGCTCCTTGTCCTTTGTACGCAAGCCATCCCAATTCACCATGAATTCATTCTTCATTTTCCGCATGGCTTCATGCTCGCCAGGATTTTCTCGTCTTCCTAGCATGCTATCCACCTAATACACCAGAAGAATGGAGGTATGAAGAGGGTAAACATAATAGTCTTTTTAATACAGCAAAAGACAACTTACAGTAAAAAAAGGATGGCAGATACATTTACGTAACATATAAGCTAAAGAGTAGATTGTCAACTTAAAAGAGGAGACACACTTTGTGTAAGGCACACATGTGACAGAGATACGTTAACTTTATCATAAATATAACAAGTTCGAGAAAGGGAAATATGAAGTAAATTTTACCAACCTCATCAACGAAAACAACACTTGGAGCTATTTTACTAGCTAATGAGAAGACTGCTTTGACATACTTCTCTCCTTCACCAAACCACTACAATCAAGAAAAAGTTGTAAGCCAGTAAAAGAAGGGCTTTAAAAGACGAAATGGTAAACACATAAACAAGACATAGGTTGTACCTTTGAAGTAATGCTTGACATTGATATGTTAATAAAGTTCGCACCAGCCTCCGTAGCAACAGCTTTTGCAAGCATTGTTTTACCGGTACCAGGGGGCCCAAAAAGCAATATTCCCTTGCAAGGCTATATATGATATCTTCATCAGAAATAGAAGTGCATGAATGATGAAAAGTTACACCAAACCCCACTCCCTATGTAAACAAAAAAATAAAGAATCCCGACGAAGATATAGATCCAAATAGATTTCAACGTCAAGGAAATCTTTTCACCTTTGTCAGCTGTCCTTTACAGAACAATTCAGGCCTCTGAAGTGGCAGCATCACCAACTCTTTCAAAGTATCCTTGACATTTTCCAGGGCCCCAATGTCATCAAAAGTAACCCCAATATCACAAGGCGGAATAACATCCGCAAGTAGTCTTTTTTCAAAATCATTCTCAGTAACCACATCCTGAAAACTCGAGCATTAATACTCTGCTTCATGAAGTTAACAACAAAAGGCAACTTATTTACAAAATTGAATTTGCAAAAAACAGAGACTTCACCTTGAGAGATTTTTTCAGACTCTTGGTTTCATTTTGGGTGCCTTGCAAAATATTGAGTCCATAACCAATGCTGTCAGATCAAATATAAGACATATTAGTCCATGCCTCCTTTTGTCAACCCCCCAAAACCAAAGAACCCTTCAGTTGCCCAAAATAGCAAAATAAGAAGACATTATAGTGCAAATCTTCCAACAGTATGAATTAGACAGTAAAATTTAGTTTGACCTTTCACTGGAGATAACCAGCTTGGCCTCTTTTATTGACGACTCAGATTTGTGCATAAAGTGGTGGCTCAAGGCCCAGCCTATTATCTTTTCCACACCTATCACAATCACAAGGAAAGCATGAAAATATATTATAATCATGTTAACAATTTCAAACACAAAAAGCCCAACTTCAAGGAATACTTACTCTCACTTGTTAATGCTTGATCTTTTATGCATAAAGTTTCGAGGTCAGGGCAATCAATTCCTATACGACTCAAAACCTGAAAGTTAGGATACTTCAATCAGTCAATAAATTGAGGATACAGTTAAGAAATTCATTATATTCATCTACTTTTTAGGCTAATCGCCCATAAATACAAAAAATGAAAACATTCATCCTAAAATAAATAAACCTTCACTCTTTTGACAAGAGCACATGTAGGAGTAAGGCATGCATACACACTACCCTTTCCACCCTCCCCAGACCCCACTTATGGGATTACATCCCGATTATTGTTGTTGTTGTCTTTTGAAAAGAGATAGGCCTATAAGAAGGTGGATTTAGGTAATATCCAGAACAAGAGCAAGAGAATGAAAATCGGCTAAGCTAGAGAGATGTTTCATTGTTCTAAAACTGAAGGTATCCATGTGAACAGTCCTACATAATGTACAGCCCAAGAGCAATGGAAGGAGAAGATAAAAAGGCCTTTGCCCTTGGCAAACAAAAGTTCCTTAAGCTGGGGCAGAAGGAACTCTCACATTGCGAATGCTTGCGATGTTTGACTGAGATTTCAAAGTTTCAATATCCCATTCTAGCTGTTGCTTCCAGTCAGATAATAATGCTTCATCCTGCCACAATTAAGATACATACTAAATGCTTCAATCACAAAATATTTACAGTTGGCAAGCGTATCGTGAACTAAGAATTTACCTGAGGTAGCTGTATGGTAACTTTGTTGGGAAAAAGACGGGTGAGCTGCTTCATTGTTTTAGGGGTTTCTTTGCTTCTATCATGCAACCTACCAAAATTATCCTGGAAAACCCAAGACATTGCAATGCATCGACATCAGTTATTTTACAAGTGCAGTAACATGAGATGAGTTTAAACTGAGTAACATGGTCAGCAAGGATTCATATTGCCTATCCAACTTGTTTGGGATTGAGGCATAGTTGTTGATGCTTTATGTGATTCTAAAATGCAATTCGCGATTACATAAATTGCCTTGAAGCTTCTTACAATAGAATAAGAAACAGAGTACTCCATAACTGAACTCCTGAACATATAGACCATGACTGAACTCCTGAACATATAGACCATGATGGAGAAACAGGTTTTTGTACTATAGGTAAAAAAATGTTCGAGCGAGTAATCTTGATTTACATGGTGTTAGGCATAGGAAAATAACAAATCAGAGGCAACTCATTTAACACAAAGCAATGCTTCTTCAGAGTACATAGATGCCATCTTAAGGCCTCCCCAATTACAACCCAGCTATTCATCACAATTCAACAAACTAGAAGAATAAAGAAAATATAAAAAGTGAAAGAAGAAAAAAGGCCAGAAAGCTCCTTGCAGATCCCTTTTCTTTAAAAGGTAAAGTAGAGATTCAATTACTATAAGCCAGACCGACCTTGCATTGGAAGGAGAAAACTAGAGAACAAGTTATTGAGGAAAAAATGAGTATATAAAAGAGATAAACAGATTCACATACGGGGAAAGCAAGGTCAAGCAATGCTGTTTGGTTACTTCCTAACTTTGTAAACAGCAGTCCACCAGGATGTGACTGGAAAGCATAAAAGAATTCATCAGTGTCGCAAGTCAGAATTTGAATCTCAACGGAAAGAAAGATAACTATGCCCTTACATACTTTCTCCTTTCGGTTGTCTGTTTGAGTATAGGAAGCTATGACAACAACATTCTCTGGTAAATGTTCAAGTTTAACCTTGAAAGCAGCATAGGCCTCAGGATTACCCACCATAGACTTCTCAATGTCTTTGATAAGTAAAACTAATGCACTACTTTTACTTTCTTTTGAAGCAACCTACATATGTAAAACAGAGTAAATTAAAGGAAAAAACTTGAATACTAGTCCAAGAAAGGAAAGCTATCATGGACATGAAAATTACTTCAAAGAGTTCATCAATGGCCAGCTTATCAATATCATCACTGCTCGAGCTATCAACGCGGAGCAAGTCAGCTGTGTAAGAAAAAAGGTCACGTTTCAGCAACAAGACATACTCAGTTATTCCAAATTGATGGGCAACACACACAAAGATGAAAATTTCTACAGTGGACAGAGTAGCAGAAAACTACCAGCACAAAAAAAACCATGATCTTCCTCGCAGAGACCACCAAGATCATTGCCTTCTGGAATTGATTTATCGAACCTGACGCCGATCTTAGAGGCCTCATTATCTTCAAATGCAAGAACCACTTTTCCCCTATAACCATATGTTGGACCCCTGTGATCACATGAGTGCATGTCATGATTTGCAAAATTATAAAATTAAAAAACACAATATATACATCCACTTTTACTTGATAAAGAATAACAAGACTTCTATCTAAACAAGTCAACCTACACAAGCACAGGAATTCCTAATTGCCATATATATGTCCTTTCATACCATATGACTGCTAGATTGGCCAAAAATATTGAATACAAAAAGTGAAACAAGCAATGATTGCAATCAGAACATTACAAGTGCATTGTCCACAGCACATCTTAATGAGTACAATTTGCTTGTCTTCTTCAATTGGTTAGAGATTGAAGACAAAAACATGTAGACCATAACTCAGTAATATTCATAAAACTAAACAGCAATTTAAAATTTAAACAGCAAATTCTAAGTAATAATCTGAACCACATTTACTTGATAAAATAAATAATAACGAATATGTCTAACTTCTCATATGAAGAACTATATTATTTCAGGAGTTACTTAATATTTTGGAAGTCCATAGTCAATGTTATTTTCATGTTTGCAAAGAAAAGGACTAGTCTTGAAGGGGAGCATTGGCGTAACTGGTAAAGTTGCTGCCATGTGACCAGGAGGTCACGGGTTCAAGCCGTGGAAACAGCCTCTTGCATAAATGCAGGATAAGGCTGCGTACAATAGACCCTTGTGGTTCAACCCTTCCCCGGACCCTGCACATAGCGGAAGCTCAGTGCACCGGGCTGCCCTTTTTTTTTTAAGAAAAGGACTAGTCATCGGGAAATATCAAAAGGTTTTGAATGATAACTCTTTTTTATGAAGAGGTTTTGAATGATTATGTAGTATCAACAATATATTAAGACAAATTACACTTAAATTTTCCTAAAGTATTTGACAATAGTGTAAATTTTCCTAAAGTATTTGACAATAGTGTATATGTAATGCAAAAAACACTTTCAACATTTCTTAGATAAAACAAATTCTACTCCTATAGTGGACCTTTCAAAAATTATTTCTTATTTTTTTCAAAACCGAGAAATCCCAAGAGAAGCTAATGGCACATGGTTCGAATCTCGGTGGATAACAGCCCTGTGCTTCTCCACTAAAATACCATGCTTTTGTCGTTCAAACATGTTATGTTATTAATTATTAATCTTTTTCAAAAATATTACTCCCTCCATTTCATATTAAATGAGGTAGTTTGACTCGGCACGTAGTTTAAGAAAAAAGAAGAAGACTTTAGGAACTTGTGGTCTTAAAAGCTTAAGGGGTAAAATGTTTGTGGGGCCATGACATTCGTGTGGTTATAAAAGCTTCTCATTAAGGGTAACAGGGTAAAATGAAAGCGTTTAAAGTTGAATTATTTCCAAATTTAGACATGTGTCATTTATTTTGGAACAGACTAAAAAGGAAAGTACCTCATTTATTATGAAACGGAGGGAGTAATTACTCCCTCTTTGCCATTTTATGTGGCTTTGTTTGACTGGCCACGAAGTTAAAAATAAAGACTTTTGAAACGTGTGGTATGAAACAAGTAAAGACATTTGTATAGCTATAAATCATCTCGGCAAGGATAAACTGGAAATTTTAGGTTGAATTATTTTTAAATATAGAAATATATCATCCTTTTTGGGACAAACTAAAAGAGTAAGTGCCACATAAAGGGAGTACTCAATAAGACCGGCATTATGTTCCATGAATTTTATTTTTTCCGATGAAGTAAGGTATTGCATTATCAAGAAGATGCAAAAGGTTACAATAGAAAACTTGATTAACTCTTAGTACGAAAAACTAGTCTAGAGCAGTTAGCTGGAGCCTCTGGGAAGTTGATAGATATTATTAACTAGACTACAAAAAACTAGTCTAGATATTATTAACTTATTTATAATTAGAGAGACAACTATGATTAATTTTTCTACGCATACTTAACCATTTAATTCACTAAGTTCTGAAGTTCATTGGTAGCAGTCACTATTTATAGGCTACCCCTGTCAAAATTCACCAGAAAGCTAATAGCAACATCGCATATAGAATGCTAAAAGCAGCAGAGACATACACACACACATGTATGCACACCACAATTTTGAGGGAGGGGGAGTATACTATAGAATCCCAATTGAAAGTGCATTTCCAACTCGGTCATGAATGGAGCATAAAAGGGAAGGGAATTATTGAACAAACATCTAGGATGAAGAAAATGTTAACCAAATTCTAGCAGTTACCTCAATGGCGTTTGCAAGGGAGAAATGCCTGACTGTAAAGGACCAACATACTTCACCCTATCACCTGTCAAATCACAAATCTCACATTGAGCATAGAACTACAACCACAAATCAAAGACTTCAACCCCGATTCTCTTTTATTTTCTTTTTTATTTAGGAAGGAAGAGTTGAAGATTTTATGATCTAACATAAGA